>OY720025.1:16797718-16948648 GCA_963082485.1 Eudonia mercurella | reverse complement strand
TAGGTTGTTCGTCCTCATCGCGCTCAGTTTCAGGCGCGTAAGTCCGAAGTTCTGGCCTCGGTAGGGTAAGCGAGCTAGCTCCTGCCACTGCTGAGACACCGGGCATGCTGCCGGCGGCTGCACTCAGGTTAAGCGCGTGCAGCTGTTGGTGCGCGGGCAGCTGCGACACGTCGCCGGCCCATAGCAGCTCCATGTTTAGCGGTGGCCCGCGCGGCCGCCTCAGCTCTCCGCCAAGGTTGAGCAGCAGTCTCGCCGCTGACTCCTCGGTACACGTCGCAGGCTCCGGCGTCGGCGGTGTCGGCGTATGAGATGCACTCGCCGCTGGTTCACCAGCAGCGGAAGGCGCCGGCAAAGTCCAAAACATCGTCCGAACGCCACCAGACTCCCCCATAATGACTGCTGGCGCGCCTCGCCATTGCGTTGGTCCTCTCGCACCACCTTTGGGTTCCAGCGGCTGGGGTGGGAAATGTCCGCCAATCAACTCCGGCTTGACGCCGTTGATACAGGCGGCTGACGGCCATGGCCCCGGCGAAAGAGATGAATGCGAACCGGGAGGCGGTGGTGCGACAGCGCGTGGCCTGTACGGCTGTGGTGGTTCCGATTGTGATCCCTCTAACTTAACGGAAGATATTTGAGAAGGTGCAATCGATTCGTGCTTGCTGGTCGGACAGCTTTCCGCCTTGATCGGAGCTGGCGCTCCCTCGAACTTGATGCAAGAGTAGGGTGGCGCGGAGCGGATGACGGTGGGGTGGCACGCGGGCGAGGGCGAGCCGCCGCCGTCAAACGCGGGCGGCGGGTGCGGCGGCGTGCTGCAGCCCGCGTCGGCCATGCGCGGCGACGGCGGGCCCGGGTCCGGCGACGACGTGCTCGTGTCGGCGGCTGACTCGCCTGCGGGCATACAACAACACTCAATAAGCACAAGCCACATTTCCGAAGCAGAAAAAGAGCACCATTTCAGAAGTGAAAACAGAAACTAGGTGAAATGTCAACGACCGCGCGGCATGATCGTAGTTAGAACGCGCGGGGCGCGACGCGGGGACGCGACACTGCACTTCCCGACGCCGCCGACTAGATTAGCCGGTTGCGTCACGATGCGAGCGCCGCGATGGCGGTCCTAAAATCATGTTAATCACATAATTTTTAGAAAATTTTAGCTATTTTGCTTTGAAAGCGAAACTTTGTTAATATAGATAATTATTAATATAGATAATAGCTTTTGCTTTATGTAACAATACGGAACAGAAATGGAAAATGTAGGAAGCGTGGTTACGGGTCGGTGTGGGCGAACGCGAGATGCAGCGCAGCGCGCGAGGAGAAAGTGAAAGCGCCGCGCGCGCAGATGCGGCGCCCGGAAGCGCGCGCCTGCGCACCGCACCACAAAGGGCTCTACGTCACTTTACAGTTATGTACTTCAGTTAAATACAAATACAGTCAATAACAGTTTAAACAAAACTAAAATTTATAATTAAATCACTTAAGCAAATACAAAATAAAAGTAACATTCTAAAGAATTGATGCATTATGAATTATAAATAAAACCTTTGATGAAATAATAATATGTATTAGAACTGTTATAGAAGTAACTGTAGTAACTGTAAAAGATCATCTTTAGCACAAATAAATCACATTCACTTAATAAATTAGAAACTTTACCGACTTTTTATTACTAAATCCATAGGCGTAGTCTTTACCCTCTCACGTGACCTGTCCGGTTAACATCGCAACACTGTTATCAATCCAATGTGAGGAAAATTAGGGCCGATTTAATAAATCACATAATTGTCCATTCGTATTTTTAATCATGCGTATGAGGAGTCCAATTTAAGTGACGTCATTCGCGGTTATCTGCGCGAAGGCGCGCGTGAGCAAAATTTTCGCGTTGTGTTTACGGGAAGAAAAGTCGCGAAGAAAGTTTTCCACAGACGGCGGCGCGACGGCGGGCGGCGGGCGCGCGCAGTGAGCCCGACCTACCGCACGAGCGGCAGCCGCGCCCCGCTCCCCGCGCGGTGCTTCCCGGTCCCTCCCTCCAGCCACTATTAGGTCACTCAGGCGGCCGTGCGTGCGAAGTGCAACCGCACAATGACTAGTGCAACGCGTGCACCGCTCTCGCTTCGAGGACGATCTCTATTTCACTCCGCGTCCTTTGCCACATCATTGGTGGGGACCGATCTTTCTAGCCGCGTGATGCAATAGGTTCTAGGTAGGCTCGGTCGACGCCTAGTGTATGTCCCGTTTTGATAGCTACATGTTATGTCAGTAACTAGATACCAATGAACGGGGAAAGTGATCGACTTAATCTGCCATATGACACTTGAATTACGTTAGATAGCGACAATGGTAGAGATCTCTCCACTTTTTTAATGGACATTTGTTTATAATCAGTGTTTATAATGGGTGGTGATTTGCATAAAACGCCTCGAGCGCTGTAGACAGACAACAATAAAGTGGATTACGCAATGCAACTCTTCTATTTTGGGGCGGGCGGTCGCAATCTTTTATTCGATCGTTGCAAGCTCGAAGGTCGCGCTCGGTCAGAGACCCGGAGGAAAATGGGTCACGCCCCCACCCCACCGGCCGCCACCGCCGCCGCGGCGCCACGTGCGGGCCCGACCCATGTCATATCGATACTGGCCACTATGTCATATAATCATAAGGTTCCATAAACTCTCAATAAAAAAAAATATACCATTGACTAAAGAGGTTTTATTAAAATGCATAATCTAAGACAATACTGGCGACTACGTCATATTAAAGCCCCAATCATACATTCATACTTACAGATCTTGCACGCAAAAACTTTTTTTGGCAGATAAGAAGTGGGATTCGTCAATAAATGAACTTCAAAATCCATTAAAACGTGTAAAATGTGGTTCAATAGACGAATTCAATAACAAGATTTATTTGAAATTTCAATGGTTGTCACATTTTATTTGCATATTGTATAACAATATCTACTTGTTGACATTTATAAGTAAAAAAAAACAATTGCATAATTTTTTAATATTGAACATATTTTTACAATTGTCCAAAATAACATAGTGCAATTAATAATAAAATACAGATATATGTATATATAGAGTTGCTACATGTATTTTATATCTAATCTATATTATATAGTGATTGTTTGACTTTTAAGTTAGTTTTGACAGTTTCTATTAATTCTCGTGGGAACATCGAGATAAAAACTATCCTATGTGTTAATCCAGGTTATAAACTATCTGTATGCCGAATTTCATCCAAATCCGTTGAGTAGTTTTTACGTGAAAGAGTAACAAACATCCACTTTGACAGTTTCCATTCATTCCCGTGGGTATATCGGGATAAAAACTATCATATGTGTTAATCCAGGTTATAAACTATCTGTATGCCAAATTTCATCCAAATCCATTCAGTAGTTTTTACGTGAAAGAGTAACAAAGATCCATCCATCCATCCATCCATACTTACAAACTTTCGCGTTTATAATATTAGTAGGATTTGTTATGCAGACTTTTGTTACGTTAACGTACCTAATCGAAACATTGTTTGGTGCGCGCGGCATGTTCACTTTTACGTATCTTTGTATCTAATTTCTTGTACAATCATCTCTAATTGCATTTAAATGTAACACTTTATTCGTTTCTACTCACGTTTATTTTACATATAATTTTATCTCAACGTCAGTTTCGAAGTCTGCAGGTTCCGTGGTCACGGGGAGATACTTGTTGTGTTCGCCTGAACCTTAGGAAACAATGTGTTGATTTGCATTTGTTTTAAAGTCTGTAGAGTCGTATTTAAATACCAACATTGCTCACGCTTGATAGTATATAACATTTATAGACTTATGATAATGAGATGATGATATAACATTTTGTTAGGCACTCAAGGTGGTTTGCACTTAGATTATGTGATTTTATATATCAATGAAGTTTTTTTTATGGTTGGTAAGGCAACTTTTCTCCACCTGATGTTAAGTGGAAATGGAGTTTAGACGCTATGTAAACTGGTGCAGCGTGGAAACAACGTAGCACCTGCCGGTCTATAAGGTGCTTTTTCACGCCTAGTTT
Organism: Eudonia mercurella; assembly: GCA_963082485.1. Classification (NCBI taxonomy): domain Eukaryota; kingdom Metazoa; phylum Arthropoda; class Insecta; order Lepidoptera; family Crambidae; genus Eudonia; species Eudonia mercurella. The sequence continues at coordinate 16,944,602 of OY720025.1, read as the reverse complement.
GAAGGACTCCATGTCATAAGAAGGAGGGTAAACGTGTGCTGGTAGACTATTTCATCTTTAGTAGAGCCTTTTGATGACAAACGAGGATCGTGAAAATAATGCCATAAAAATTCTCGTTTTCGATGTCGTCATCGTAGGAATTTGGGTAGTAAACAAAACTCGTGCTAGGTACTCGTCTCGTTTACAAATTATCACCGGTGACGGCAGGGGCGCGTCAGTGAGTGACGAGCCGGCCCGCGACGTCACGCACGCGTCACACACGCGTGACTGCGCGTGACTCCGCCACCGTACATGAGGCCGTTATCGAGATCCGTTCGAAACGAAATGAAGCGATATAATAAGACATTGCCATTCTATTTTAAGATTACGACCGGTCGTTGCAGATTTACGTGAACGTTGTGTACCTGTGGGTGCAAGAGGATTTGCGAAAGGTCAAATGAGAATGGTTAAAAGTTTGAACAAGTTTTTGTCTCAAACGTATATGTGTAAGTATTAATATTTAATATACAGCAACAATTTTCTAAGTCTATGTTCTCTCCATCCGTATAGTTGTCTGGAAGAGATCATTTTATACCGATAAGGCCGCTGAATTGTAACTTTCTTATTTTTGTAAGTTATTTCTTCAATGCAACATTTCTGATTTTGCAATAAAAGCCCTATCTATCAAAGGCTATATCAAAACTATAGATACTTGACATTAAACACCCGCCTATAAAGAGTAAACAAAAAAGTTACTGTTTGTCATGCCAAAAAACAGACAATAATACAATGTGGAGTTATTCTTTATTTTCTGTTATTTATTGTAAGCGGCCAGTAAAGCACAAATAAGTTTTTAAAAAACAATTAAAAAAGGAAGAGATAGCGACAGTACTTTCTACGCTACAGCTACGCGATGTTCTATTGTTTGATTTCGCACTGTCATTTTCATTGCACAACGGCGGCCATTAATGTGCAGATATAAAATATGTTGGCAAATGCTGGCATGCATCGCCGGCGGCTGGGTTCCGCCTCGTGACAGCGAGCATCTCAGCTCGCTCATGGCTTATTCATGAGGGCACAATGGCAATAATTACAGCACTATTTATTACTTTCACCTCTAGCGAGTTTTACGTAAACTTTCTTTAGCGACTTTTTGCTGCGACATCGTTGCGTAATTTGCGTCAAAGTTTTTATTTATAAGTTTCGATTTGTAGCATTGTTCTTTATGTTGTATGTCTAAGTACACTGATTATGTTATTTTAATTACTTTTTACGGGGTGATCTCAATGGGCTTTTTAAACATATTGTATTAAATAAATTAATAGTGTAAATATTTATAATTGAAAAAGGACAATTAAAAATTCTGCACATCCTATCAATTTTACTAATATCTAAAACTGTGTGTCTAAATAAAAAAAAGAAACCCCGAAAAAGGCAGTAACGAATTCAGTTAATATAGGCTCTCGTTAGGCCTAATTTGAGAAAGATATTAGTTTTCTAAACACGTACCAACATTTAATATGTCTATGTAGAAATTGGCATTCAAAATTTGTATTATTGCTTTAAACCAATTTGAAAAACAGAAATAAGTATTATTACTAAGCCCAAATAGCAACATTAAAACAAATTTTAATCTCTAAAACTGTAACGAATAATAATAAATCAATGTCTCCTACTAAATGTCAAACCAGTTGTAACATAACAAAAGTAGGTAGGTTGTTCATTAGAATTGCAAGCATTTTGTTTGCAGCACGATTTTTTGTATCAAAATGCCGAGTGAAAGTGAGGTGAGGTCATTCTCGGAACCAGTCGTAGCTTTCTCACGGCATGTTACACTGTCCCTCTCTTGTTATTCAACTTTCGGCAGACGCTGGTTATCAAATAGTAGTTTGTTAAAATTTCGTGTTGCGTAATAGGGGAATTTGCTTTTTCTGATGTTACGTGTATAATCATAATGTCTCATTTGAATGTTATTAGGTGGAAAACGTTATTTATGTTGTCGCGCTTTTGTTTTGAATTAAAAGCGACTTCAGAGTTACCGCTGCTGGTTTTGCTTTACTATTGGATCGAGTTAAAGTTTTCACTACAATTTGTATGCAATCAAAAGAGCGCCATCTAGTGACATGTAGGTTAAATATGTTCCTGAAACCTGAATAGTGCAAAATACTCGCGCTAACTACTAATAAACTAATTTGCAATAAATGTGTACACCCAAAAATTATATTGTTATATTGAATGTGATAAAAAATTTAAAGAATCTTTTTAATTATACATTTTTACCTAGCATTGTATATAACAAAAATACTCTTAACTTAAAACTCTATTAAAGTCTCACAAAGAGTTAACGATATAAAGATAGTTACGAATACCAATGAAATCGAAACTGACAGAGAACATTATTTGCCGTCGAAAGCAACAGTGGTTCGTGAATTGAGTTTCAACCGCCTAGGCGTTTAAATTGAATGGCAATGACTTTAACTGTATACGAGTTGTTATAAATATTAACTGTTACTGCATGTCTATCGCTATCTTTTCACTAAAGCGAAGCATCGGTAAAGCGGCGAGCGAGGAAAAGTCAATTAAAAACTCTTCATATTCACAATAAAGCAACGTTACGCACCAGTGTTTGACAGGACCCAGTCACATTTGACATTTTTTTCAGTTAATCATTAAAAATAGAGGTCAGCAACAGATTTTAGTCTTGAGCAACAATGACTGCCTGAATCCTAGCCGTCATACCGTTACCGTTTTAATGATAATCTATGTTATTTGAAAAAAGACAATGTGTTGAAAAAATTCCACGAGCGGGATTCGAACCCGCACCCCATGATATGACCCCATGGGTCAGGTGCACTACCAACTATGCTATCGTGGCTCAATCCAACTCGCCGAAATTAATCAACACTATCTACGTTTACTTTGTAAGCCAAAGAAGCCCTACTCAATGTCGACAACTACGTCATCAACATTCGATCTTAATTTTTTTACAAATATTTAAAGATCAGTTAAGAATTAGGCATCTATGTTATGTTATGGCGACGAAAGTTGTGTCAAAGACTGGGCTTAAAGTGTCGAACACTGGTGCCACTGCCCTATTGTTAGGTAGTGCACCATAAGTTAACATCCGACACTTTTATACAGATGTTTTTCCGTACTGCTAAATACAAAGGCAACTTTGTAAAAGTTTTTGAAAGTAAAACGAAAAAATTTAAACAAACATTTTATCAGTAAACAACGTGATGAAATAAACGCTGGGTTTGCGTAATAATTATTGTTTCCTGTAATGTGGTACACACTGAATGGGTAATGCTCTTTTTCTTTAATGTTTACGAGTAACTACAAAATATATTTAAACTCTAAATTTATTTGAACAAAACTTATTTGTTTATTATTATTAAACTGATAATTGTTGATTTGAAAAATTGTAAAAACTGTTAATGTTATTTAAGAGATTTAAACCTTTTAATATCCCATAAACCTTTTGATAAAAACCTAAAAAAAACCTTTTAATAATCCAACCTTAATACAAATATAATATTAATAAAAATAATTTCTTTTTCTCCACAATCTTAGATAAATGTTCAAGCAAAAAGGCATGACAAAAGATTGGAAGAAATGGGCGACAGCCTGTATCATCAGCACTCATTTCTCTATGACGCAAAACTTTGAGGCTTAGTATAGAATATTGAAAAGTATTAAAGCTCTTAAAAACATTTACATTTCTGATTTGTATTGGTTAATTGATTAAATATTAAATAAAAAAAATAAGTTTTTGCATTCAAATAACTTTAAAGTTATCTTATACAACTAACACGTTTGGTACTCACCATCGCTACTACATCTGGAGTCAACTTTCCGCCTCTTCAGCTTGAGGTCTTGGAACAGACTCATGTTATCCAGGTCACACGGGCCGCGGCTGAGTGTCATTATTCCTGTGGACAAACAAAAATATGTCGTTAGCATATAATAATATATTATATGTATTTAATTGGTTCAAATAACTGATTCAGTTTATAAGTCAATTTGGCAGAGGATTCTTCTATTGAACATACATCTAACAATCTTTGAGAAGTGACCACAGCTTTATTTAAAATAACTAAACAATAAAAAACAATCTCAAATAAAGTAACATTGTTAAAACAAAAATAAAATAAACGTCATTCAAGAGTAGTCATTACCTGTCAGTCAAGAACAGTCATTACCTACTTAAAGTCTGCAAAAGCGTTAACCAAATTTGGTACGTTTATACGATCAATTAATAGCCCGAACTGACTTCTGATTAAGTATTATTTGGACAATGTATCATCTAGTTGTAGAGGCCGTAAAAAATAAATAATTAAAAAAATTTAAAAACACGACTGCCATGACAAAGAAGGCCAAAAAAAGAACAAAAAGGCAAAAAACAAGATGTCATGTATTTATTTATCTGTATTTATAAAAGTAAAATGTCACTCATTCACTCTCTGACTATAAATAAAAATGTTCAAAATGATTTTTAAAGCAAATTTTGTTGCGAACAAATTACAAAAACACAAATGTTGAAAAAATTTCCACGAGCAGGATTTGAACCTGCACCCTTCTGACATAAATAAAAAATCAAAACTGCTTGATTAATAAAACTGAATTTTTCATCGCAGTCGGGGGACCGCTTTGCGGAATACTTTCTTATTTAAAATTCCATCCCCTATTTTACCCCCATAGAGGTTGAATTTCCAAATTTTTACTAGCCTATGTTAGTAGGAACGATGCAAGGATTGTAACGATACCTCATACATCTAAATCGGTTCAGGCGTTTAGAAGTTATGGTGGAATAAAGAAACATCACATACAGACATACATGAACCCTGAAAACATAACACACCTTTTTTTGGCAGTCGTGTAAAAACAGCTAACATTAGTCTTTTAGGGTTGTGGAACGATATATAAGAATATAATGTTCCATCTTCTGAATGTGTATAAAATAAATATATCCAATTCATATCTTGACGAATTATACAAAGAATTACGTAGCATATTAATTATTCTGTGAAAATACGAAAATATGTTTGTGTTCTAATAATAATTGTTTAGTTATTTGTGATTAGGAGAGGTTTACAGATATTATTACCCCTTTTTTATATGTCAGAGAGGCTACTATTTGACACCGTGCAATAAGTATTCAAACTTTTAAACAGGCGCTTCATGTCATTAATTCATATTTTTAATTAAAAATGTATTTATGCTGTTTAGTAAAATATTGTTATGAAATCTTAATTCTCTTAAATTATTTAAGTTAGTAAAATGTCAAAGTCAATGTTATATAGTTATAGTCTAAGTTTCTTGACAAGCAACGAATACTTTGTAGGTTCGACAACGACATACAAAACTTAAAAGACAGGTCAGGGTTCACGGCATGCGTGAAGTTCACGACCAGTGACCCTCATTGAAATAAATAACATTCCGATTCACTGGTTCACTGGCCTTGTTGAATTTTTTTAACGCGACAAGAGTACTCAGTCCTTAATTGTTATGCCCACTCAGATAGCTTATTACTTTGTGACTTTACGATGAAGTTACAAATGGATACGGTTCATTGTCAAGTTCAACTTTCTTTGTATATGTTTCGTTATCTTACTGAGACACTTATTAATGTAGTAATTAATTGCGAAGTAGTATTTCCAGTTAAAGGCATATATGTTAAGCCAGAGATAAGGGTTTTAGATTCATCGGAGTGCGAGTTTTATTTGCAATTCGATCGTCAACGAAAATGAATTTTATCAGCATTTGTGTTTTTGTAATTTGTTCGCAACAAAATTTGTGTTAAAAATTATTTGAACATTTTGAAAATGAATTTACTTTAGATTTTTTGAATTCTTTAGCTTGTCACCAGGTAGCGCTGCTTCAATGCCATACGAATTAGCGCTAACATGAGATGAGCGAATGGAAAATAAAATTTGTAATTTAAACAAAAAAATATTATAAGGCCGAGAAGTGTTTATTTTTTTAACAAACGGTGCTCGTGCTCAACCTCCTCTGACTTTCCATGAATAGATGTTCGGTTTAATTATGTATAAAATAATAAATTACTTTTCGGAATCATAAACATAGTCGCAATAAATATACATCAGTATTGGTATATTTATATTAAGTTAGTTAACTATCTTTTAACCAAAATTCCACTCATAAACTTACGGTAGCCAGGTGTCATCTCTGGCCGCTCCACATAGAAAGGGCCCAGCACAACGGGATAACCTCCATGCATGCTCGCCGTATCTTTTTCTCACTTCGATAGTCGGTCTTGGTATTTCAATGTCGTGGCATTGAGCGTACTACTACACGGCGCAAGCGTCCTCTTGTTATATTACAATCTTACCGCACTTTTCATTCAGCGGCGCCGGCGTGCTGATTTATAGCGCTGCCTTCTGATAACAGCGGTAATAGAATTTGTATTTCGGCGCACGCGTCAGAGGATCGCAGTTTTGCGTAACGCAAGCGTGTACCTGCGTTTGTGACGTGTTTTGTTTCGTGACGGTTAGATCTTTTTACGATAACAACTACCTTAGATGACTAATTTGAATAGATCGGTACAAATGAATGGCCTTCAATTTTGAGAATGGATTGATTGATGGATGTGATAACCTGTTTTGAACTTTTATAGCAAAAAAGTGAAAAAGTTTTTCAAACTCTTTTTTTTATCAAAGATATTAAAACAATCAATCATAAGTAACTAATCATCGATAAAGGAGGTAGGTATTTTAACTTGTACCACTGGCTCATTATTACAAATAATTTGAATACAATTATGTTTTTGTGTTTAAGTTATTTTTTGACTTCGCGTGTGTGATTCATTCGCGTGTTGAAGGTAAAACTTTCACTTTGTGATCTTCAGAGGATTTTCTTGCAGGTGATGTCATATTTTACGAGATATTTGTGCCCATTACAGATCCTGGTTTAACACACTTGCGTGTACTTTGGTACAAGACTCAGAGTTCATGCAGCACCGTCATTTAATCTACAATGACCTCAAGTCTGCTAATTCAATAACGTCTCAATAGTGTGTCGGGTGGCCCAATTTTGACATTATGACTATGGGAAAGTTGACTATTTCAGGCCACGATGGTCGATGTTTTAAAAAAGGTGGCCTAATAGAGGCCCTGATAAACTTAGCATTATAACGCAAACAATTAAATTAACTAACAATTCACAAGTCATGTATCTTCATATATGTGCTGGCCTTAAGTACATTGCCGTGTATTTAAAAATAAACAAATGGCGGTGGCAGCGACGCGTTTTCGTCACTTTGATGTTTGATTGTTCGAACGCTGTAATCGTACATCAAGGTTATTGAACTTTACGTATTTAGATTAGCTAGCTTCACTATTTTATGCGGCATCATAAACCTACAATCTCACTACTGTATTTTTCAAGTATTAGTCTGAATCAGAACTCGAAGTTCATTTAACTCGTGATGTGATTCAAATGATAAATTCACCAGCTTAATTTTATTTGGCATTGCAGGAGAATACTCTCTGGCAATTCAGAACACTAGTGTTCATAAGCCACTTGCCAACGAAAGCGTACTGGCCGTTAAGTTTGTTTATGGTTTTTTGACTGTCTTATAATATTTTCGTTACTCATTTGTTTTACTTTTGCATTCTGATTTTTATGTGTGTACTTTCTTTCTTAATAATCAATTCCTCAAAACGGCAATTAATTTCATCTGCATTGATAAAAAAATTGTTAAAACATGGTCTATCTCCAATAAAATTATAAAACAAGTAAGGTGACACGGCAACGGGTCAGCTTAATACACGTCAGTTATAAAGTTTACGACCCAAAAAGCGTACGTATATACAAAGTTTACTTACGTAAAGAAAATAATAGTGGCATTGACGCAGGATGTGAGTGAAATGCAATACGTAACTCTTTATATTGCTCGCTGATAAGAGATTGATTCATTTTTGCGGGGGGCTGGGCGATATACTTCATTACGACCGTAAAAGTACGTCACATTTTTTTTATTATCTCGACGCGTTTCTTTACCGTTGAAGTTTGAAACACTATTTCTTTTAATACCTTGTATATTTCTTTTTAATCTATCTATAAGCATTTCTATTCTTTAACACGTAGTAGATATAATGTTTCTATTATTAGAAAACTTTTATATTCTTCAAACAATAACAGAATTGATGACCACAACCGCTTTTATGTAACACTTCTCGTACTATAATAGTTGGTGTAGTCAATAAAATATGATCAGTAATGATTTATATCTTTAATTGACACATCATTAACCAACCTCGCGTGTGCTCGTAGCGAACAATATTAAAAATAGCCGCAGCCAATACAAACCAGTCACCAAATGATGTTTTGTCAACAAAGATAAACGAACTCAGCGAGTGTCTAAAATAAACTGGAGTTGAGTCAAAGACCTTGATAATGGCGTTAACATTGAGCCAATAGACGGTTAGCGGTCGGATTTGAGTCGTCTCTTGCTGATTTTTAAGAGTCGTCGCATTATGCTATACTTCCGCGTCCTTATAATAACAATTAACACAAATATTTATATGCAACATCATAGGTAGTTCTTTTGTTAATTATATTTTTTTAAATGTGCTACTACAAAGTTTGGGATTTGAATTTGAGAGCATGTTTACTGAAAAGCCTATTGTTGTTTAGTTAGGAAACACTAGTTGATTTGTTTTCAAATCTGTATTGAAAATAGTGCGCATTGGTTTTCAACAAAAAAAAATAGCTAGTTACGGAAACCTAGTCGGAAACTTCCTGAGCTACACTTGCAATAAACAACTTTTGTTTAGGCAGACAAAAATATATTTGTCATTAATAATGATATTATTCATTTCCACTTTTTCAATATTTTTTAGGAAATATCTCTTTACATCCATGCGTTACCATGTTCATATCTTTGTGTAAGTCTATCGGTGTATGGATTCAAAGCACGCGTGTCGAACTCTGATAGTACTTGACAAATTAAGGGACAAAGGACAGTACATATTGTTACGGACTGACGTCGCGGCGCGGCGTCGCGTGCGGAAGTGTCCGCTGAGGTCCTCAATCAGGGCCACCTACACATAACCAGTTTGTGGCTTTGGCTTATTGTCAATTGTTATGTTTTTCAATTGGTTGGAGTGTGAAGTAAAAATTTTAGTACATAGTTAACGTTTGTACCAATTAAGTCTACCACGCTGAGTTTTCTCTGATCTTACACATCAAACAATTGATCAAATAATTGATCATTTTGAATTTAGATTTTTGTTTTTTTTTTAAATTTTAGTCTTTTATTTTATGGCTTTTTTCCCAGGCGTGGTCCCATACCTCGCTAGATTTTCTGTAACGCTTGAGTTGAGTTTCCATTCCACCTTTAGTTTACCCAATGTGACAAGTAAAATTCCCTCATAAAACCTACCCGGTTACAAATGGACACAAAGTTTATTGTCAAGTTCAACTTTCTGTTTATGTTTATCTTTCTGAGACACTTATGATGAAGTATTGTTTGAAGTACAACGAACATTATTATTCGGTGGAATTCCACTGAATGGCTTCCGCTCATATTGGCAATTTTGAAATGAAAGTATCTTTTGATATTTATATGTGTATTGTGTATGTGTAAAGATTTAGCACCCACACCCACAACGAAGCACCTACAGTAAAAAACAACTATCAGTTTCGGATACGCAAACCGGAAAAATTCTTATTATTTTTAACATTACATCAGGCGGTAATAGACAGGTGGACTAAGAACGCGGGGGTAGAACTCGGTGCTTATTGCCAAGGGTTTTTAGTAGGTATATATTCGAGACTATGCAGAGGTAGAGGAGAAGAGTTTTACATAAATCGGGGTAGCCTTAGATCAAGCCGAACACAATTATGTACCCCTACTTTTGATACAGCAGAATATGCATTACGCCCGTTGCGCCCATACTATTGCGCTTGGGGAGACGCAGATGGTTATATAGGACTCTTCCCGTGACCTCTTCAAGAAGGAAGGAAGGTATGCTGCCCTACTGGTAGTTGAACCCAGGATGTCCAAATCAGAAGACAGTTGTGGTCAATAGACCACAGATCAGGCTACACACTAACTGCGTGCTAGTGGCTGATTATGCACGTCGCTGGTCCACCTCGAGTGGCCAGCATTGCAGGAAGTGCGAGTAGGAGGTTCCGGGCAATGTCAGTGCCGCCCGCAAGGCCACTTGCCCAATTCAGAACATGATACCTGCATTTTTTAAATTCATGCATTTGCTCGTTTGTTCAGGTGTTTTTTTTTGGTTTATATATGTAATTTTTCTCCAAACTGTATTCTCTGGTTGTCTGGAAGACATCAAACGATATGACCGCCAAATCGTAACTTTGTTTTATTTTCATTTCATGTTGTTTTTATTAAAGTAAAGAAAATATGGTTTAGTGTTGTAATAAATGTATCGTCGACGGCATAACCTGGATATTAGGATAACTGATGTTATCGAACCTCCTTTATGTCTTAATATTTAAAACTGAATAATACCCAAGGTAATCGAAGGCTACACGCCACTTTGCTTCTCAACTCGAATACCTTGCTCATTACCTTACCTTAAGGATGTTGATACGTTACTAAAACTAATAAAGCCTTCTTAAAATTCAAAAGTGAGTTTTATTGTATTTTCTTCATATAATATATCAGGCTACGATGATTTTTACTTAATTTAAATACCTACCCAATTTAAGGCGTTGGTCTCTATTTTATTTCATAATTAATTGTAACCTACCATTGTTGATAATATTTTAAAGGAAAAAACCGGTTCATTGCAAGTTAATCTTGCGTACAGAAGATTCCGTACCTACATATAATAAAACGTACACATAACTCCGATAAATTTAGAATTCCACCACGAGTGAAGTCGCGGGTGGAATCGAGTAAGTTATGTATTCCAAGAAGTTGTTAGTGTAGGAAGTGTTCTCTGGTTCCGGGCACAATGTCAGTGTCGTCGGCAAGGCCGTTTGCCCAATTCGGACGTTGTGCACGGACGTTTATGCGAATATGAGTTTTTATGTTAACAGAATAAGGTATGGATTGAGTGTTTTTTTAATATACAACACTTGATAAGTAAAACTGCAGGCATTGCTAAACTTCTTTTGCTGACAGTCTATTGCCTGTATTACGTTTCCATGTCTTTTCTGTGTAACATTACATTATATATGCAATGTCAAGTTGACAAAAATAATATCTAATACCTTTAAACGAGTTATTCTTGTATATATATAATCTAAATCTCGGAAACGGCTCCAACGATTTTCATGAAATTTGGTATGCAGGGGGTTTCGGGGGCAATAAATCGATCTAGCTAGGTTTAATTTTTAGAAAACATTATAAAAAAAATAACGAGCAAAGCTCGGTGATCCAGGTAGTTATTATAAGGACTTTTCCGTGATCTTCTTTTGTTTGAATGTTATGATTAGTAGTGGACTATATTGTATTGTGTGGTGTGGCAGTAAACTCTTGAGGCTCTTTCTAATGAAACTGTGGGAGTGGACACTAATTTATACATAAAAATATTTTTTACGTTAGTGTTCAATCCGCCTATACCTATGAGAGTGGATGTATTCTGATGATTATCTCACCTAAAAGTTTCGGCTTGACCTCGACCGTGTTGCGCCAGACCCCAATTCAGGCATACAAAGCAAAATTACAAAACCACTGGCTATCACTCACTAACGTTTCGGTGAAGGAAAAGATTTCAACGCACGATCAAATGAAATCGGTACTTTTAGCAAAATACTTTGGTACATATTTAAATAATTTTCTTTGATATGATTTCAAAACCTTTAATACATGGCCACTATATTATTAAAAGATATTTCAATAAAAGATAGTTTGACTGGCATACTAGGTTGGACCTCGTATGTGTGAAAGGACACGTCAAAATTTTTGCAAAATGGTCATTCAGTATTGTCTCTCCTAGTTATTAATTTCTATGCATTATGATACTATAATCATTCATAATTTTGTATTGATTTCGTATGTTTTTCATAATTTTGATATTTCATTATATATAAAAATCCCAATCGCGACTTCATCTACGTAAACACTTTAAAGAAATGTTGACATATAATACATTATTAATCTGTTGTAAAAAGATTAATTGACTTTTTACAAATGCTCTAAAACTCCATACATGTATTTATTTCATTTACTTATTCAGTAAATTACTCATTTAACACTTTTTAAATATTATGCAGGAAATTTAACGTTTCTTTGACATTAAGTAATCTCCTATTAACTTGCACCAATGCAATAAATAAGTCTGTAAGCGAATTTAAGATAAAAATCGGGACGTAACCTACCATTCTCTTTGAAAGTAATTACCTGACATTGAAAGTATTTCGAGATGACTATTGCGAAATGGCATTTTACAATGGTGAGAAAAATGTAACAAAACAAAACGTTATTATACTAATACTTAATATACACATTACCATAAAATGCACATTTGAATAGTTAACGTAACGAGTGCCGGATGCGCTTATTATGTATGTACGTTTAAAAATAACACTTCAATTTAGAAATTACTTTAGACTTGCAAACAACGGGCTTATAACTATTTATGTATTGTCGTGATCATGAATGAATTGAATGTAGGCAAGGAATTATTTTTTGACTAAAAATGCAAGCTTTTGTATCCAAGCATAGGAAAACTGTAGGTAATTGAAACGAAACCTTCAAATGGCACGATGGCACTATAGATAGCCTCCTAAGAACCAATAAAAAGTTTCTAATTGAAAGTTGACAGAAAAACGTGCGTGAAGCATCTCATAGTAACTAAAGGGCGCCACTTTACATGTAAGACTTAAGGAAAATGTGAACTGGATTAACATAAGTATGTATGTACTTATTCAGTATTTACCTAAATAGGATTAATGTATATTTTATCAGGCGTATCAAAAACAAGCATTACTTAATTTGAGGTTTCATCACGACTGGTCGTGTGCTTTCGGCCCTGAGGCCGGGGCCTCCGCGGCGCCTTGACATTCAGGTGCGCGTGCGCAACGTTAAAATGTTCCATTTTTAAACACAGACACTTCCGATCTAACCACTTCCTGTTCGGGTGAGACGATATATTGCAATATTGATTTCGAGATTTAGAGATTAGCTTGATCGATGGACGGAATGCCGCTGTCTGTCAGTCGGTAGTGCTTCCGTATGGTTGCAAGTACATAATGTAATAATATATAAAGTTTTATGGGGACATTACAGTTATTGATATATATTCGTCATACGACATACTTTTATGATGTAGTTTTATGATGTAGATGTAGTTTTATGATAACGTCACATATCAGTTCAATTCAAGGTTAGTAAAATGTTTCTCATGCATCTGAAAGTACATGAAATATCCAAAAAAATACGAATGAAATGAATCAGTTTCCATAGTCACTTTACAGTTTTTCCCCTGTGAAACATATAGGAAGTTCAACACAAGACTGCCATCCTAAGGAGCTAATAAGAATGTCCTATAAAGGTCTTTATTCCCATTGAAAGTGAAAAAAAAAACGCTTATCACAGTAAGTTTGTTGACTCCTTCATTCACGTCAAAGCTAAGCGATGAATTGATGCGATTCTTGTACAACGATTAACTCTTTTTATAAAAAATGGAACGCGAAAGTTTTTAAGGCCAGAGTGAATAGGCATTTCCTAGGTCCACGTGCTCTATCCTCGGCCTCATCTTCACTTAGTAGTCTTTAATACATAATGTACAAATCAGGAGTTATATTTACATCAAAAAATATTAAAAATAGTATTAGGTTAGTTTATAAAGTATCTGTCTATGGGCCTGTTATAATGTAACTTTGTTGCTTGATAATACAATAATAAAAACTACATTAAAAATGCGAATGTGATTAGTGTTTTGTATCAGTACGCACACATTCGAGACCAGCCATTTCCTAAGCAGCTGTTACCCATCGTAAATAAACATAGATAAAAAAAGAGAAACAACCTTTAACAACAACACTTACTTGTCAAATTAACACATGCTTAGTTTAGAGGTAAACGGGGTAATTGCATGCAGTTCCCATTTCAACTCGCTTACGTTCGCATAATTACTCGCGAAGATATTCAAAAGTGCCAACAATGTATTTTCTTATGCCAGCTACGCCTATTATCATTTGAGCCGACACTGACATCCTCCCACTACAATGCCTCGAAAGGAACCAGTGACATTCGGTACCTTTTCGCTTTCACCGTATTGGAAAGTAAGCGTAAAAAACGTATTTCGGCAACAGCATAATGGCGCGAGAGCAATGACCTCGGGTACGTACCATAGAGTGATACCATAGACAAAAGGTACAGTAAAGTAAGGTTAAGTGTATAATCATAGTATACGGGTACAATTAGAAAATAGTTTTTATTTGCGATGTTTTCCAGTTTTTTTATGAGTCAAACGGAGATGAATCATACTGTGATCTATTACTAAAGGAAGCACGTGTAAGTATTATATTATTATTATTTTATTGAGTGTAATTTAATTTAATTGATTTAATTTTAATATATGTGTATTTTTATATTAATAATTGTGTTAATGACCCAAGATGGTATAATAAATTTATTCATTCATATTTTTTTTATTTCAGTCATTCATTATGAACTATTAAACAAATATCCAATATATTTTTTATATCCTATTTGAAATGAATAAAAATTAAAAACATTAGCAAATATTTTTGTAATCGGTTACTCTACCGGTGATAGCGACATAATCTGCGAAAGGTGTAAATAATACGACTATTTGTATACAAGCTGATATTTTCCTAAATATTTTTTACAGTTTGTGACTTTTAACTCCGTGCAATAAGGCACACTATAGAAATGGTATATATAACCATGCTCATGAATATAGTGTTATAAAGTATCTTGTATTCGTATGTTTGCAAATAACTATCATCATCACCTAAAAAAAATGCTGAATTTAGAGTTTTCACAAGGTCTATATTATTGTAAGTTGCATACATAATTAACTATTAAGTTGGTTAAGTCAAAGTCAAAGTCAAATATTTAAAATCAAATAATTATTTAAATAAACTTTAGAAAAGTGTTTTTGAATCGTCCAAACATTTATTTACCTACTACCCATTCTGGACGTCTATTTTTTTAGCTGTGGAGAAGAACGGGCGCAAGAAGCTCCACAGCTTTTATATAAGCATTTAAGCTTTTTTATAAAGCTTTTCTTTAATGGTGATTTCAAATTTATTAATATCAAGTTTCTGAATATTACTTGGGACTTTATTGTAAAAACGTACACGTACGTAAATATATTGTGATGCAACTGTCATTATATAAATATTTTTAAATCTCTCCCTGAGAGAATTACCAGCTTTTAGGTAAGACGATTGCTCGATTAGCCCGCTTCTGCATCACAAAGATAGATTGAATGTAGGTAGCATTGCCCCACAGAAAATGCTGTACGACATTACGCTATGGAAATAACTAAAGTAAACAAGCCTAGTTGTTTCAATATCTGTGATCTGACGAATTTTCATTACTGCATAAGCCGCAGAGCTCAGCCTACTCGACAATTTATCTATATGTGGACCCCACTGTGCTTTGCGTCCAATGTAATGCCTAGAAACACTGGTGTTCACAAGGTCCACATTCTTATCTTTAATTTACACTGGTTTTTAGCTCCTCAACGTTGGGTAATACAAATCTTAAACATTTGGTTTTACGTTCATTTAATACCAAATTGTTGACATTAAACCAATGAACAATTTTTGAGACAGCATTGTTCACATTGTCATCAACTGGCTGTCGCCGTTTCACTTTGAATAAAATTGAGGTATCATCTGCAAACAATACTATCTCATGGTGGCTTTTACAAAGTAAGGCAACTCGTTAATATAAATTAAAAATAAGGAAGGACCAAGAATTGAACCCTGTGGAACTCCCATTGTAACCACCGATCCCGGAGATCTTTTACCGTTAACATCAACCCTCTGAGCCCTATCGCTCAAGTATGAGATTAGAAGATTCAGTGATGCATTTCTAATCCCATAGTGGTAGAGCTTCCAGACCAGGGTTTCATATAAAACACAATGAAAGGCCTTGGACAAATCACAAAAAACCCATAGGGTATCGTGTGAATCCTCCCAGGCATTAAATATTTGAAGTAAAAGCTCAACACCAGCGTCAGTAATTTCGTTAAATATGCAAGCTAAAACTGGAGCTACTGTCTCAATAACGGATTTAGTGACGGCGACGGAATTACCCCACAGATCAGCAGTTTTCTTTTTATTATATTAAATTACAATACTTCTTAAGATTGTATTAGAGTTTAAAAAATATAAATTGTAGTTTTTAATTTATTTATTTAACTTTTTTTATAAAATTATAATAACTTTTATATGTTGTGGTGTAGATTAATAAAGAGCGACTAATGAAATGAAAACAATAAGCTACAGTATACCTAAGGCCTTTTATGTAAAATACTAAAAAAGTATTATTATAATTATTATTAAAATATATACAAATTTTGTACAGATTTTTTTAAATAGTAGTTTTTTTACATAGTTCATAATTATTTGGTGATTAGTGCATTAGCACTACTTTTGTTTGTACTCGGGGTGCACACTCGGCTTAGCAAAAGTAAAAGTAGCTGCCAAAGCTGAGTGGTTAGGTTACCTGCGCACGATCATGATCCACGAGATGATTTGGGAATGTCACGGTTAACTTTATGCGCACGTTCTTTGTTTTGAAAACATGCCTTAATAGCTTTGTATTGTATTGTAACTCGAAAATTTGCATGTTAGTACATTGCACTATTGTTATATTGGTAGTTTATGTAGCTTTTAAAACTTAAGTTCGCTTCACGGAATTTGTCAAATGTTTGAAGGTCTAGGTTTTTATGTATTTAGTACTGTTTACGTAATAAATATACTTATTAAACATAAGCAAATGTAAACTTAAGTGTGATTCAGTACTAATGTTTGTATTTTGATTTTATGGTTGACAGAAAATTTGTTATTATGGACATCTCAGGCCTTTTTTTATAGTTACTTAAACTTTTCACAAGTTCACAATAATATATTTTTAAATTTCATTAACAAATTTCATTCATTCTACAATTTAAGAACATAAAGACCTAAAAAAATATTTTTCTCTAAATGGGGATATTGGACTATAACCTATGTAACTTATGTGAGTCTCCAATATTCTAACATGCGATTTTTGCTCATGCAAAGAAAAATATAATTAAGTTATTTAAAATATATTTCAGTATGAAAAAAGACAAAGTGTTGAAAAATTCCACGAGCGGGATTCTAACCTGTACCCCATGATATGCCGGGTCAGGTGCACTACCAACTATGCTATCGTGGCTCAATCCAACTAGCCGAAATTAATCAACGCTATCTACTCTTATTCTGTAAGCCAAAGGAGCCCTATTCAATGTCGACAACTACGTCATCAACATCCGATCTTAATATTTTTACAAATATTGAAAGATCAGTTAAGAATTAGGCAACCTATATTTATGATTATTTAATTCAGTAGTCTAGAACATTCCTTACAATTCTGGCTACACACTGAACAATTCAATGGGTTGACTGGCTACGCGTTCCTATAGATATCGTAGTAAAAACGTAGCCATTTCGTAGCACGTCTACGACAGGCTTTGCGGACAATTGTGTAAATGATTTAAATAAGCATTTTAAAATAGGTACGAGTATAAAGCATTTTTGATTTAATAATTTACATTGATAAATACAGTTTTGTTTTGTTGATATTAAAAATACTTAAAAGTTTACTCTAGTTTTACTTTAATAATAATTACAGGAAAATTAGAAAAAAAAAACTATTTTAACAATTTAAATTATTTTGTATGTTATTTTTATTTAATATGATGATATTTCACTGCAATGAATTCTTAGGTATGTCATAAGAAAGTAAATTTGGGGTCATAAATCTCTTTACAAATAAACGTGAACTTTATATGTGATTACTTATAATGTTGTTAAAAGCATCTATTATTATTATATTATTAATACTAGCATGGAGTTAAGACACATCTCAGACCAAATTTCGTAGTAGAAATTGTAGCTGTTGACTACGTTATAGCTACGCTATCTACGCGTTCGTAGACAGACAAAATAAACCAGTATAAATATTTTATAAAACTGCAAGATTACTTGGAGATTGTATAGAAGCGTATAAAAAAATGTACAATATTTAACGTAACATTAATATCAGCTCGTACCTGTTCGTTCAAGGAGTCTAAATGCAAACACAGATTTATTTGAAGGGGTTAAAATGGTAGTAGGTAAATGTTGTGAAGTGGTGGTATTTACCCATCGTGGAGGTCATCGTCTGCAGCTGTAAGGCGTGCGCGGAGGCGGCGTGCGCCTCGTCGGGCCCCAGCTTGCCCGCCGACAGCTTGGCTATTCCAGCACCGAGCACATCACACGGGCACAAGGACTTGGTACACAACCCACAATTTCTTGTTTCAATTTACGTCTCCTAAAAATTTTGGACACACCAACTCTCAGCATAGTTTTCTACGCAAACACTTGACACCGTCAGCATTCAGAGTCCGGGGCACTTCCTGCGGTACGGGCACACGATAGTTGCGCGGGCGCGTGTCGCAGTCGCGTCGTTCTCAGCGCGCTCTTCGAACCTCTAGATTCGGCAAAATCACGATAACGACTGCGCGCGAATGTCGTCATGTCGAAATTCGAAACACTTTCACCTAAATATTCCGCCTCCGTTTCGGCAGACGCGGGCGTCGCTCTCGGCGCTCACGCACACACCGCCGACGCCATCGGTGCTCAATTACGTACGCTGTAAAAATTGCGTCAGTGTTTTTCGTAGCCGACCTTACGATCAACGAGTACAGTGCCGAAATATAGTTATCTCTCTCTGTTACTCATTCACCGTTACGCGGGCGTGTTTTGTTTCATTTTTTTAATCTGCCGTTTCGTTGGAGGACACGCGTGTGAGTGTGCGATTTCGATAGCGGGGTCGACGAACTACCGAAAGGGATTTCGTTAGTCGGTAGTGATGTTTCAGAGCTAGGATAGTTGCAGTAACATCGTCGTGTGTACTTTAGCTTGCTTGGCGTGGCATGTGTGGTCTGGCGGCGAGTCGCCAACGCATAAGTAGGTCAGGCGAGCGCGCACGCGCGGTTCTTCATGACCGCGCAATGACCGTTTTAAACTGTTCCCGCATGCTCTTCATTTAACTGCTTGTTTTAACATCATTAGGAAAGAATTATATTTTATATGTACCCGTAGTGTTCCGACTTGACTCCATCAACGACTACATGAAATCTTGCATGGACATAATATTAGGTTTTCTTTTTTTATTAGTTTGACCTACCTATATCCAAAACGTATTACCGCTGAACACGTTAATTTAACTTTAAGATTGAATTTAATCTTTATAAAATATTTAACCCATAGCTTATTTATTATCTGTTTGCTACATTATATACTTAAATTGTTCCCTTCGTACAAAAAAAAAACAATAGCCATTCATAAACAAAGGTGATTGCAAAAAAAGGTTCCAAGTGTTAACATGATAAAATCTTTTGACAGGACATTTAACCCGATCTGCCTTTTACTATTAATGTATTTTAATGGTAGCATGACAAACCGTACTCCAGTTAAGGCGCGTTTGTCCAAAGGTTAGGCCGGCCGACGGCACAGTTCGCCGGTTTTCATTAAACCGAGTTCATTCGCATTGGCTATTCATAAGTATCTAGATTAAGCCTATGAATCATTGTCCGCCAAACAATGGATGGAACAAAATAGTTCGCTAATAAGACTTTCACAAACAACGCATCTGATAGGTAGTTTGGCGTCGAAAATGAGGACCTCGAATTGTACTTTCTTTTGACAGCTTTCAGTTTTAGTCTAGTTTGCTATGAAAGTTAGGGAAAAGACAATTCGTTACGCTTTACTAGTTTTTGTAAAAGAGCCGTTTTGACAAAAAGTATCGGTATATTAGCTATTATTATTAGTTTATTTTAAGCATATTCATGGTCAATGATTGTTAGTATACATGCCTACATACAGCTCATTTGTAGGCCAAATAGCCGCAATTAAATAAAAAACTATTGTCTTATGTACCGTTTTAAAGAATCGTCGAGTAAAAATATTGTAAATAAAAAACAAAAATGTCGACTACTTTTTTTTATCCACTCCATCAGATGTATATTGGAAATGAAGTCCAGACGCGAAGACTACTGGTACTTGTATTGTAATTGAATAATACTCTTTAATATGACACATAAACTCAATGACAGTGATCAGAGCGAGCGTGCAGGCGGCACGCGCGCTGCTATCTAATTATATTCGACCAATTAAGGTTGAACATAAATAATTATCTTGTAACGTTAAAGATCTTTACGGGCGGCTTCGTCAGTTCCTGACTGTCTGTATACAACCAGCCAGCTATCCAGAACTTCTGGTACTCACTCATCTACAAACTGTGTGATAGAGAGAAAGGTTGGAAACATTATTTATTAATGCTGTTGGCAACCCACAACTTACCAACCTTTTTGGTTTTTATGTATTAAATTTTAAGATTAATTTGAAGTATGGTACAAATGGTAATAGAGTCAGTGTCTTTAAAAAAAACGACGAGCTCTATTTTTACCATGTTCTACATTTTCATCATTTACAGTTACACATCTATATCTATATCATATATATCTATACTAATATTATAAAGAGGACACCTTTGTATTTTTGTATGTATGTATGTATGTATGTATGTATGTATGTATGTATGTATGTATGTATGTATGTATGTATGTATGTATAAACTCAAAAACTACTGGAGCGTTTAAAAAAATTCTTTCACCATTAGTATGCTACATTAGCGCTGAGTAACATAGGCTATATAAAAAAAAAGTGGTACGAAGTCCGCTGGGTCAGCTAGTATCTATATAAAACTGTTAATACTCTATTAACAGTTTTAATCGACTTCTTTATCAATTTCATTAATGTTAAATGTTATCAATAACAGATTTTTTAAATAACAAGAAAATTGTTTTTCATTTCGAATACACAAGTCGACATGTGGACCGAGTAAATTGTAGTGTCCTGCTCACAACAACGTAATGTTTATAATGTCATATGACGTACATTGTTGATCGAAGCCTATGTCGAACTTCTAAATCGTTTCCTAAACGATAAATGGTGTCACTTCCATTTTCGGATGTTGTGGCAATGCATCAATTTCCCTTTGTATGCCTAGTCTATAATGTGCTAGGTTCAAAACTCAAACTGTCATGTTCATCATCGTCATCATCATAATCAGCCCACATCAGGCCACTGCTGGACATAGGCCTCTCCCAATGCATGCCACTGAGCCCGATCTTCGGCTATTCTCATGTCATGCCATGCCATTCTACTGTCATGTTCATCATAAAGTATTTAAACGTCGCTAATTAGTAGTTGATGGCAGTGATCTGCTCACGTGCCGGGACGCGCGCAGGTAGCCGGTATATTTAGCCAGGAGCGACCGCAAAACTGGGTTAACTATTCTCCTGAACAACACGCCTCTCGGAACATTGACGCAACCGTCTATGGATAGCTTAAAGAATGGGTGAAAGCGAGCCGCCTCGTAACCTCATTCGAAAAAAATATATACAGGAAGTCCATGCAATATTCGATACATTATTCCTGGACATACTTTTTATTTTGCTTTCAGTATGTGCATAAATAAAGTTAGTTCCTTTGTCTTTTTTGCGACACTATTTATCGATAGGTGGTTTTGAAATCGTGAGAATAATATTCAAAGTTTTTTCACAGCAATATTTTTATATCAAATCGTAAACAAATTTGTTGTTGTAATACGAGTATAAGGAGGTACGAGTATGGCTCAATGACTGAATTAATGTTTTCCTGGTAAGTATAAAGCTGATTCTAGAGAAATAGAACATTGCCGCAAAAATACAATTTTAAATTCTGACTATACTAATATTATAAATACGAGTGTATGGCTAATTGTAATTTTATTGATTGGAATTCTTTGTTTGTCCTTAGATTATTTAAAAGCGATCACAAAAGTTTTATATGTAATTATTTAAGAACGCTAAGAATTCTTTTAAGGCGAGACTACAGTTTCTTCTCCTCGAGTATTTGTACTTTATTATAGATCGAATTTTATGTAAGCAAAGCCGCAAGCGGATGCTAGCAGCCCAATAATGTTGAGAATCTCAAAAAATTAAGTAAACAATATCGAACTGTACCTACTCATAAGGCCTCTTATTAACAGGTTTGTTCAGAGAATCCAACAAGTGTTTGACCTATATTTGAGACACCAAACATATTTTTTTCATACCACGTTTCTATTGCGCTACATATAAAGGTCAAAATTAAACAGCTAAGTTTGGAGAGGCCAGTTATCTGCAATAAATAGCGTTCTTTGTTGGAATGTATCATATTGTACACAAAAGCTTTCGCAATATACTGTATTCCAGTTTGGAGACAGTTCCCATAGTTTAGGGTTGCCAGCTACAATTGTGACATTTATGACACGAATACGTATTCGTTGCGAATGATTACATTTATATGTCTCTTTCCTTTTATAGAGTTAAGCCAACCTGTAGTTTGTTTTCCTAAATACTAATTAATTTAATGTATTCTCTATACAAAACTATAAATAAATATTTTGCATTTGGCTTTTTAATGTTTACCAAGTCTCAGTCAGTCTACTCGCTTCCGCCTCTCACATTGCACTTTGCACTTTGAAACTGTTTCGGGAACGTTCCATAAATCTATGTTCAGAGGCGACACTAGCAGCCCTATCTAGCACGTCGATTATCTGTTGCCCATTGGGCCATATCGAAAATATTTCATTGTGCAGATAAAGCCGGTGCATTTCACACGATCACGGTTTAGGCCAGGATGCGGTTGATGACCTGCCTCACTCATCCGATAGTGTTGCGCAATCTGTCAAATGTGGTCCGACCCTGCCGTTCATTGTTCGATAAGCCGATGTAATTAGCAAGATTGACGTTATCCAGTTGTTAAGTTGTCACCGTTAAAATTATAACTGTTAGTCAGCAACAAATTTATATTTGTCGTCGATATATGCGTTCAGAGCGCTCTCTCTATATGTATATGAAGTAAAAATATGGTTGAAAGAATTGTATTTTTTTGTAACAAATAGTTATTGATAAAACTTGACTGCTTTTTAAAATACCAATACCGTTAGGAATTCAAATTCAAATTCAAATCATTTATGCATGCATATCACTTACATCATCATTTACAGCATAAGGTGGAATATTTATAAAGGTATTCATGTGACAACCTGCAAGGGCACAGCAACAGCATCAGAGGGCTGATTAAAAAATGTACTTACTTAACTAGTTATGATTATATAATTGAATTGCAATTGATTTATAATATAATATATGACCAACCAATTTAACACCAAATATATTGTAAGCAAATTGGCAAATAAATTATTGAAATATTCTGATTTAAGCCTGATTCACTCTATGTACCCAATCTAGAGCTGTTAAAGTATCGTTGTGTGTGAGTAAAGTGTTTATTTAAACTTATAGTTAAAATATTCATTTGGAGTATAGAAGCATTTTCCAATTAGATTTTTTTTCAGTTCGTTATTAAATGAAGTTGATTTCTCTATGTTTTTTATGTAGTTCGGTAAGTGGTTATATATTTTAATTAGCATATAATGAGGGCTCGATGTTACTAGTTTTAATTTAGAAAAAGGTAGATTAAGTTTGTTTAAATTTCTGTTATTTCTTTTTATATCAGATAAAGGAAGGTATATTAAAATTTAAAAATCAATATCCAATGATTACATTTTTTATGTAAGCCCTTTCTTCTACTCTAGAGTTAGCCGTATGTTCGGTGTCAGTTTACATAGTGTAATGTTTTATTATTTTTCAGTTAGCAACCAACTCCCACACAGAAAAATGCGCAATGAGCTATATTGACAAAAATAATATGAAAAAACAACAGTAGAAAGTATTAAATAGAAATTGCAACGCTGTTTTTCAGTCACGAACTCATGACCTTTGCGCTTTCGCCGTGAATACATTTTGTCCCGCTCCACGTGGATTGTCTTTTATTTATTTTAAGAATTTCACTGTGATTTTATTTTACCGAAGACCTCTAAATTGGATGCTACTGAGAAGGACCCGACTGAACAATATTTGCCATATGTTTAATACCAAGAATCATTGATGTATTTCGTGGAGTTTAGAAAAGGTTTTTCTGTATTGGAAACCTAAGATACTTGTATAAGCTAAAGGCACAGAGTAAAGTAAACAAAATTGTTTTGTTTGATATTATTATTGACTACGCAAGCGACCCTTAGATAGGTGCTATTTTAATTATTCTTTATGGAACTGTGTTTTTCCCAATTAGACACAAAACATTAAAATATGCATTAACATGCACTTTTAATAAAAAGTATCTAATAATCTGTCATCCTTTGGAGGTAGGTACCGAGAGATAAGCACCTACTTGTTATATTGTAAAATAAACAAAGAGTTATATTTTTACAAATAAAATAGGCTTACTAATATCACAAACAAAAATGTCCAGACAACATGATAACATGAAACGAATACAGCATGTCTCGAATATTTATCAAAATGATTGTGTTGACGTGCATATGATATAGTTTCCAATGTTTTTCTGACTATCTAGCCGCACCCGCTTGGCGACAGATTTGCCGAATAGCACGATAAAGGTGTGAATGACCTCGCGCACTCATTACCAGGCGAAAACAAACGACTGCTGCGCCCAATTTACAATAATGTTTCATTTCCTTGTGTAATTATTTGAATAGTTACTTTTGTTTGTTTTTTTCTATTAGAAGAGACAAGCGGCTTCGCTCCACCTGATGGTAAGTGAGAATAGAGTCCAATGACCTACTCCATCAGGGTGCCTAGTGTGAGTTTTGTTTACTATCCGTGTTCATTCGATTACGTTTACGAAAACATAAATTATTATGGCATTGAAGCAGCGCCTCCTGGCGACATACGAGAATAGTTAATTTTTTCCATACAAATTCTTGTTTTCGTTAACTGTTATTGTTATTGTTATTGACTGGCGAATGAAACTCGCGCTAGGCACCCTGATGTTGAGAGAAATTGGAGTTCAAACGCGATAGCAGTGCACAATATTTTTCTTATGTAACTCACATTTATATTACTTTAAAAGTAGCTACTACCATTAAGTAGACAGTGAACTATATTCTTTGCTCTGTAATTTTTTCCAATGATGTGAATGAATACTTATTTAAATAAGTTCTTTAAACTATCTTGAATAATTATAAAATTTCAGTGGGTTCAGTATGAAACATGGATTCCTTTAAACGAGGTGTGAAGAAGCAACTTGCGGGTAGGCAAAGTGAACACGGCTAGTAACAGGATTCTGCCATTCTGCTCTACTAGCTTTCTTCGCATCTGACACTGCTTCTGCTTAACATTAGACAGCAGAGTCGTTTGCCTAACCATCTATAAAAAAACATAATAGCATGGCTCTAAATGAAACTTAGTCCCACAAAGAGTAGGGTAGTGACACCAGTAGGGTTGCCAACATTTCTTCGGTTGCCAATAAAAAATATAGGACTCCTCAAACAAAATAGTATTTTATAGAAAAGTAAAAAAATCTCGTAAAGAACTTATGTGTGTGTGTACATTTTTTAAATTAAAGATTTGTTTGTTAGGTTAATGCCTGTAAAATATAGTATTTTTGCGTACTATACTTATATTATTTCAACAGTATATAGTACGCAGACCCGAAATATAGTACAATATTACAGACATACTGGTTGACATTTTGGTCAAATGAATATTGATGTTTTGTATGGAACAGCTGAATATTATTTTCGAGTTAGGGAGTTGGTCCAATAGTAAGAGTTGTTCGTTTGTATCTCGAGAGTCATCTCAGAAGGTTTGGATGGTGATAAAAAAGTGACCCTGTATATTATAGTACGGTTGGCAACCTTAGGCACCAGTGTTCGACAGAACCCAGAGATCGACATTTTTTCCTTTAATAATTAAAAATAGAGGTCAGCAACTGATTTTAGTCTTTAGCAACAATCTCGTAAAATTTAATGACGACAAATGTTTTTATTTAGCGAAAAGTGTTGATTACTGGTATTAGTGTCGAAGGATGACTTCTTAGCGGGAAAGTGAAGAGTCATGTCTGCGGTTTTGTTTTATTTTCAAAAATTTGTGTTATGTTGAATAGTAATGTGAAATAATTATGGTAAAGCCCCACACCCTTACTGAGATACTCGAGGGGTTGGTGGGTATATCATTTCTCACTTCTCATTTCTATTATCATTCATCATCATCATACAGGAAGGAAATATTGTTTATTTATGTATTACTTGAAAAATTACTTGACACTGGCTAAATGTGCTAATCGCACGAATCCATCAACTAAAGGTAAAAAAAATGTGTGCCACGCCACATAATTTCATCATCAGCTCATTTTATGTCCTCACTGTTGGGGCACGAGCCTTCCCTATGGATGGTTAGGGAGAATGGGACATAAACCACCACGCGGCCCATTGCAGATTGGTGGTAGTTAATGACTGCTAATGCAGCCGGGAGCAACCGCTTAACGTGCCTTCCGAAGCACAGAGGTGCTCGAGATGATAAATTTTGGTCACCCATCCGATGACTGGCCATTGCGAAAGTTGCATAACTTCAGAAATCGCAAACCGAGCGCGTTAACCACTGCACCGTCGAGCTCCTACATAATTTACTGGACCTGAATGTCTGTTGGCTGGTGGTTGGCTGTAACAAAATAACACAACGACGCGACGTGCCAGATTCAATTGTTTTTATGTTCGTTCGCATATGTATGCACGACTTATCTGATCTAAATACGTCAATCATGATCTGTCTCAACTTCCTATGGCCTTCTGAAACCTTAATACTTACTTTTATTGCTCTGGCAGTAGTACACTTAAAATACGATTCGACTTATTTTGTGCAGTTGAATACGAGTATATTGTTTTGTTTTAAGAAATACCATTGAAAATGTATTACGTGTGTACAAAGATATGATTTTAACATTATGTTATGAAGAAGTCCAGAGTTTTGTACACTGTGCATTAGGTGAGCCAGTACATTGACAATGGACAATACTTGGACGTCAATGACACGCGCATTGCCATTGTAATATAAAATTTGGTGTGTGTTTGCCGTCTAACAATTAATGAAATCGGTGCCAAGTGACTTCATACGCTACAAATGTCAATGGACCCCTAAAGACTATTTCGTATCCGTTATGTGACGTAAGTCATATTTTTTTCGATGTGAAATTTCTAAGAGCGTCTAGCGGTTGCGATCATGTAAGTTAAGCAGCTTTCGGAAGGCGGGGCTCCGGATGGGTGTCCAAATAAAACTACCTTAAGCTCCTTTGTGCTTTGAGAAGTACGTTGAGCCGCTTGTCCTAGTTGTTATTGTAAGATCAATGCAATCTTTAAAATCCATCAACCTGCATTGGGCGAGCGTGGTTGGGTTAGGGCTCAACCTTTTTTCTGCTATTGCATAAGTGAGAAGCTTAGCTATCAAGCTAAATTTCAATTAATAAGTAGTAACCGCCCGAAACAAAAGTGTGTTGACCCTTAATCTTGAATATTGTATAAAGACTATTATGATTGGTAGTGCAAAAATATGTTGTGTATCGTATCTATGAGAATGTGCACCACAGCACCATTTCCTATTACATAACGCGGTACGGCGCACCATCGGCGAGGCCCCGCCGCGTGGTTTCACAACCACCACGCCGCCGTTTTCACTTTTTCGCTGTCAAGAACGCGCGCGGACGATAAACAAACTAACATTTTGGCCGTCACTGCCAATGGTGACGCCCAACACCACACGAACTAACCGACACCGACCACTACAACCAACTTCAATCTTAACGCCTCGCATTTTGAGTTAACTTTACATAAGCACAATGGCATTATTTACACTAAACTTTCCGATGCACATCATAGTTCAAGCAGCGAAACAGAATGCCCGCTATACAATGAAACCACAGTGGAGTTCAAACCTTATTAGCCGGCAGTAGGAGTTCATTTAAAATAACTAGGGTCAGTGTTTAATTTCGTTTTCGAATGCAAGATACGGTTAAAGAAACGTCGAGGCTGTTCATTGACCTTTTTAGGCACATAACACAAGCGAAACAAAAGACGAATTTAAACCAAAGACGCCAGGGGAACCTTGATAATGCATTGGCAGTGTTGTGAAATCGTCCCAAGTTATAAACGAGATCCAATTGAGACAGCCGTTAGGTTACAAGTTCATACCTAGTGTAGTGACAACTTGTTTTTTGAAACTCAAGCTTTGATTACATTCATGTTTAGTATTCGTTTATTTTGATAGTCAATGATTGACAGTTTATTTTTCTGATATCATGTTCTTTAACGTTGTTCAACACCTGGGCATTCCTGGGCATAATGTACTCAAGATAAGGTCAGAAGCAGAAGCCAAACTTGCCTGTAAGGCTTCATCCGTGCGTTCTTCTTTCATTTCGCCTTACCATGTGCATTGGCACCTCAGAAATATTTTTTTACTTCCTTGTTAGAAACACCAAATGAAGTGTTTATAAAAGTAAGTGACAAACTTTTAATATTGATACCCAAATGTTATTGAAATAGCGTTCTCATCCTACTCCATAAGTAAAAGATTTCATTATAATTCTGCAGATGCTTTGAACAGCACGACATTATCGTCTTGTAAACATCTCACTTCTGCAACTAAGTGTTTTGAAACAGTTACCATTCAATGGTCAGATTAGGATCGACCTTCACATTTTGAATTGTTCTGAGAATGGTTTCTCGTGTAACTCAATTTTCTAAAGAGAGCGATCGGAGAGTACAAATATTAAATTGCAAAAGGAGCGCCAATGTCGAATAGATAATAGCTAGAATGTTGCAATTAGTAGTTGGTTTATTGGTGCAGTAATTGGACACTATTGGTTAGTTTAACTTTAATTTTGATTTTTTTTGTAATGTACAAAAACAGAATATCGATCAATACATTACATTTAACATGTACAAAATTATATCAAAATCAATATCCCAATTGCAAATTGTACACAGCATTGATCAAATAAAAAAACTTCAGCAAACAATTACAAGTATATATACTTAACTTAAACTTAAATATTAATTTTATTTATATTTTAAGGCATCCTAACAATATTTTATTTAAATAAAATTAGGATTTATTTATTTTATGTAAAGCTCCAAATGGTTCCGGATAATCAATGCTTTTATGTAAAACCTCCAAGAGCTAATCGAGAGCCTATTTATAACTTCATAACCTGATTAACGTACTAACCATCTTGCCATCTATCGCATAACATTGTATGCTATTCGAAAACTGCTCACTTGTCATAATAATAGCGATTGCAACGGCTGACATTGCCTCTCACCAGGCCTACGTAACCGAGTTACGTAAAAGGTCTTTACCCTTGTTTATTTGGGACAGCTTTATCAAAGAGATGTTTTTAATTTGAGAGTATTAGCACTAGAGCTGGTTGAGTAACTGCGAACAATGCTAGAAGTTTGCGATCGTCTTCAAATAGCTTTTCAATTTGCATTTGGCAATATCTCGCAGCTTTTAGCGGCAAGTCACAGTTCGGTTGTGGTTGCGAAATCTCTATCGCTTTTGTGCATTGGACGTGTTTGTGATAGGTGTGGTTTCTTGTGATTTAGTGTTTTGCTATACTGTGTATTTACATGACTATGCTAGCAGTTGGTGGAGAAAGTAAGAGGCGGTGATGACTGATGAGACATTTCACTTTGACGCTCTATTTTGAGAATAGCAGTGTATAAAACTATAATTTAACAAAGGCAAAAGGAGAAGTGGAGTGCATGTTTGAGTTATGACTAGTTACCCCTTTTGTTCTTTTTACTTTCGTGAAGATCGTGACGTTAAAATGATTTTGCTTGGCTGCAGGAAGTAGAAATAATTTTCTTTGTAATTTGGAGTTCAGTTTAGAGTTAATTATTATTAGTATGAGCACAGCGTTGTTTTGTTCCGTCATTTAGTGGTAACTAAGATACCAGTTTCGTGGGTGAGGCTTGCTTACAGCTCCGGCCTTGTTGTCATTTACCATCAGATAAGAAGGTCAAGCGCTTCCTTGTTGTGTGTTAAATAAATGTTCGTTACATAATTATTGAAAGGTACAAATGTACACCATTTAATATTGGATGTGAGTGACCTCGACTAAGATTCGGTATTTTGTAACATCTAGTTGCGTTGTTGCATCAAAAGTATCGCTAGGGTAAGATGTAATCAGTTTGGAAAACAATGCATTTAGTTATAATTAAACGTACCTATAATAAGTATTATTATAGTTAATTAATTTTAAAATTATCTTAAATTTGGAGCACTTATATGACTTCCAGTTCAGCCTACGTTCAATTCAATTAACAAAACGTTTGCTTTCATCCTAGAGTTTATCAACATAATATGGAAATGCCATAAGCATGTTGTATACAAGCCTCTATCCTATGGGATAAACGTGAATTAAAAAAACCTAATTCAGTCGAGGAAAAATACATTTAATAAAGAAAATGACAACACTCCTCCTTTAGCAAGAACGCGGGCATAAGTATCGGCGCTGTCGCAAGAGGGGCGGGCCGGCCGGCGCATCCTTGCGTAAGCGCACGGCGCGCGGCGAGCGGCAATGTCATGCGTTATGTAAATCGGTCTTTGACAGCTAAATCACATACGTGACCGTACGTTTCCTTAAACGGACAATTGTACTGCAATTAGAGACTTGCACATTGTTTTATAAGCCCTTAGTGTCTTTGGTTTCTATTTTGATTACAACATTGTGTAACAGTTTGGAGTAATGCGTAGAGGAAAAATATTGTTTGTGACGTATTTGGAAAAGTCTGGTATAAATTCAAATGGCATACCCACAGTAGCAGTTGGTATCAAGGCGAAAAATTTAACAACGTATATTTTTTGTTGATCATTTGTTATTTTTGGGAGATAACGTATTGTAGATATTCGAAAAAAAATAAATAAGGAAAGTAAATTTTTGATAAATATTTTTGAGAGAAGAGGATGCTTTTATTTGTTCGTCAATTTAGATTACATTTAGTGACTCGTCACAAATATTTGTGTAGACTATGTACTACAATCTATACTAATATTATAAAGCTGAAGAGTTTGTTTGTTTGTTTGGTTGAACGCGCTAATCTCAGAAACTACTGGTTCGAATTGAAAAATTATTTTTGTGTTGAATAGTCCATTTATTGAAAAAGACTATAGGCTATATTACATCACGCTATGATTAATAGAAGTGGAGCAGCAAAGAAAAATGTTGCAAAAACGGGAAAATATTATTTAATGCAGGTGAAACCGTGGGGCACAGCTAGTACTATATAAATATTCACATGTAGTTCAACCAAAATCATCTGTTTTCGCGCGACTCACCACAAACCATCCTTTACAGATTATGACTTATACGATTTCTTTTTAAAAGGGAGCGCTTGGGCAACTGCAGGCTCCAAACAGGCTTTTTACAGCACAGCGCGTAAACGGTTCGTTCCAGACGGTTTGCCAAGCTTTTGAAGTAATAATGACCGGACTTAGCGAATGAATACTTCGCGCACTCTCCTGATGACACACGCATGGCGCTGTTCACACCTTATTTCCAGTGACTTTGTTTTAAATACGACCTTATTTTATAACCTTTTCGGTTACGTTGATATAAATTTTTTTAATCAAAGTTAATCCTATTACTTACTTGGCAGAGTTTTTTTTTGTGGAATTATTATATATTATATTTTTTGTCTAAAATGTGTTCTACTCTAAATTTTTTAAGTTAAGTGTCTCAAATAATTCTCTATGCTAAGAATAGGGTTAAATGTAGTTACAAATAGAAAAATAAGAATGCGAGTTGGTAACAAATGATGCTTACACAAAATAAAGATAAATTTGATGTATTTTTTTCATGTGACTCACTTAAGGGTCTCTTGTTTTTGGCTTGTTGTTTGTTTGTTAATTTATAATTCACTGGAGGTAAAATCTTCGTTTATTAAATATTTATAAAATACAGTGAAAAAATTAAATGCCTACCCGACCCAGCCAGGAATCGAACTTGGGTCCTGCGCAATCCGGGCGGCTGCACTGACCATTATGCTACCGGGAAGGCTGACGTAAGCACTGATTTTTTCACTGCTTGTTGATTTTTTCTGACTGCTTTTTAGCGGCAGAGTGCCCTCTATCCAACGGTTATTGCAACCGATGGCTATGCAGATTCATCTTTACAGATAAATACCACAAATTTGATAACACAACGCTATACTAATTTTTTTTATTTTTTTTATTTTTAAGTGCTAATTGCTGCACTGAAGCTGAATTAATATAAATATTTATAAAATACAGTGAAAATATTAAATGCCTACCCGACCCAGACAGGAATCGAACCTGGGTCTTTCGCAATCCGGGCGGCTGCACTAACCATTATATAAATTCCTTTATCAACCAACTTTTTTAATGTGCACTTCATTAGTTATTTCAATATCTTCTGTGCTAGCAGCTCGACCGCGTTTTCACAGAAACAACATCATTACAGTCATTAAACTCTGTCATACATAAACGTGTTGAGTAATCGAGTTAGCGTTTTTAACGCTTTAAGTCGGTTAGTCAGGCACAAGACGACACGCCACCGCACTGGACAACGACGGCGAATATGGGGACGAGCCCTTGCTTTCAGCACACAGAGACACTTCAAAAGATTAATCTCTTAAAATCTTTTCAACGGACGATAACAAATAAAGTATTTCCTTGAAAACGCCGTTTTAAATGCAGCCAGATTCTCAGAAACTCTCTGAAAGAAATTGAGAAGGAGAACATTGAATTTGTTCTTGGTTTAAAGTGGTTGTATGTAAGTCGACGGGGTAAAGAAAGAAAGAGGTTTATTATTCCGTTTAATACAGGTACATTTTAAAGGTTTATTCTATTTATTTGCATTTTGCATCATACCACGCACCACGTCTTTAAGTCCCTTAATTAGTTCTGTTTCAAAATATAACACGTCATAATATCTTACGATTAACCTCGGTTACTTGAATTTAATAATGCAAATGAGATATTTATTTCATAATATACCTAATTACAACATATTATATGACTACAATAATTCAAGCCTTGCATCTCACGCTTAGCAGCCTCATAAAAGTACAAACATGTAGATAACGCAAGAAACCTCGCGATTACGTTACTAGCATTCTCGGCATTCACTTATAAGTACTTGACCTGTGTACGGAACATTAGGTGCTCTAAGAGTTTTCTAAGAGTTTCTCTAAATGTTGGTATTAAGTGCATACTGTCTCATGTTCTAAGAGAATTAGGTCTGCGGTTTAAGCGGTACAGATCCGGCAGAGAGGGTGGTCGGGCGCTTATTCAATACGCGAGTGGCTCACGCGAGCGCCACAGTAACACACTGCTAAAGAAACTGTAAGGAAAACGCCTTCCGGGGTCAACGGCCGCGTTGCGTAAAGCCGTGGTGGCGCAAGAGACGCGCGCGCGCCGGCGTTACTGCGCCTTGCGCGCCGCCCGACATCTAGCGGCGTGTGGAACTAACTAACCATACTTTTTGAAATATATTATTATTTATTATTATTATATTGAAAGATATTGACTTACTTTTGCTTTTATTTTTTTGCATTTGACTTTGTTTTCATTTCAGGTTTAGATGTGAGAAATTATGTAACAGTGTCTATAAAAAGTACAAAAGTGATATAAAATAAAAAAAAACAATCGTTAAGGTTAAATCCATGATCACTGTGAAGCCGCCAAACACCGCTGCCGGGAAAGTGAAAGAGATTATTTTGAGATGCTTGCTCATACTTGTTTACCGTATTATAAAACACAGCGCCGACGAATTGCAATACGCATCGGGCACGGGCACTCGCTGTGACGAAACGGAATTTAATTCCTAGGTCAAGGTTTTGCTTCTTCGAAATGGGAAAATTGCCACACATCGGCGACCTTAACTCGCTGAGTCCGTGAGTTTCGCAAGAAGACAGCGAGAATATAGACGGCTACATGGCGCGAATATAGACGGATACAGAAGTAATACGGAGTGTTTTATTCAAAACAGGGACAAAGAGAAGAGAGCTCCCTCATCCGTCTAATGGTGAAGTGACACACGCCATGCGTAATGCGTATGTGTATGCGTAACCTAAATGCTTTATCAAGGATTAACAGGCCGGCTAATTTTGTATAAGTACATGTTTTAAGAAAATAAATCTAAAGAGGTTGACTGCTTTATCTATTAGAATTAAATAAAATGTTCATTTAAAATATACATTCTAGAGCATTCTTCGTCGGAGTAAACTAAATCAAATAATAGTAGGTAAACATTAGGGTACAAATTATTAATTGGACTTTGTAGTGTCTAAGTTCACTCCATACGTCTGGTAGTCGAAAAAAGATGGCTTTAAAGCGATAAAGCCACCAATTAGTAGCTTCATTTTATTTTTGAAAAAAAATTTTATAGAGCATTTACGGATACGATTTAACATGGCCGAACACATCTGAAGCGCTGGCAACCCCAACAGATAATAGCAGGTTGTACCACCCCGCGTAATTATTTTAGTGTGTCTCTAAAATGTAACTGATTTTAATTTCCTATTCACAATATTTGCGTAACTTCAAGTCAAAGACCTGAGCTAAACTGTGCCATCCTTTTATGTTATTAAGTCTATGATAGCGATCATTAAAATGGACGATTTTGAAAGTGTTCGCGAAGACTTTACGTAACTTTATCAAGTAGCGTTGTGCTTTTATGTTGTCTGAATGTTCTTTCATTGTAAAGATAATTGCGTGATTACATCTTGTTATTAGTAATTGGCGAATTCAGACATAAGTTTTGTTAAGTTCTCTCTTTGTTAAGTTCTGGCGAGGTGACTTAATAACTATAATAAATATTCATTTGATAAAGGTGCTTGAAATTTATAAAGATCATTTTTTATGGTGCATAAAAGGTGTTGCAGTGGTTTGCTGAGATTAAAAATAGGATGTACAACCTGAGATTTACAGTTTCACATACATAATTACTTAAAGAAACCTATAATTTTAAATTATTCGTTCACAGTATACGTGTTCCAAAACCATTCGTGTAACGTTTGTAAAAATTATTTCAACACACGTAAAGAAAATAAACTTGCCGTCCCAAGGTACATACTGACTTCGTGAACAGATGGTACGTATTTGGGTAATGGTAATAACCACTTGTTAAAATGCCTTTGTTTGGATTTGAATTTGACTAGCTGTTGCCCGCGATTTCGTTCGCGTGGACTTCACTATCCCACAAAAACGTGTTACCGGGATAAAAAGTATCATTCGTCCTACTCCGGGTCACAGTCTGTCTATGTGCAAAATTTCATCCAAATCCGTTCAGCCGTTCTTTAGTGATGCGCTTACTAACGAACAGCATTTCTTATTTATATAGATAAAGATAATATTAGTATATCAGTCCTTTTTATTATCTTTTCTACTCTAATCGGCTATCAAAAGAAAGTGAAGTACTCTAGCGGTACGGAGCCACGTTTTTGCATGCTACGGAGCCAAGAACCAAAGAAATGGAAAGTGAGTTATACAACGTCCACCGCAGGCACCGTGAAAGGCGCAGTTTAATGTCAGCGCGCCGTGGTCAAGGTTCCTCGAGATTTCGGATACCTGTTCTCGGCGGTACCTACTGTTTCGGTTAGTGTAATGCCAAACGGCTTCATAACGGAAGAGTTTTGGCACCATAGAGTTTGGACTACCTCTAAAAATTGCGGTCTTGCCAGTCATGTATATAAATAATTAATCTTTTCTTTTTAAACAAAATGTATAATTTAAAATCAATACATAAATTTATTCGTTACACTGTATCGTGTAGGAATCAACACCATTCTCTTTTTATAGCGTGTTGTAAAAAAAAAGTGCTAATTGTTACATAATTTGGACCTACTTTTGTCGATAAATACATTCACTTTATTTTGCTGACACGAGCTAATATTTGATTTATTATTATCGATGATTTAATTAAAAAAACATTTATTATCCGATCAATAATAGTCATTTAAAAATAAATTGCGTTAGCACATTTTTATAACATTAAAACTGCGACATTTATAATATGAATTATGTACTTAGTAATTTTTTTATTATTATTTTTAAGTGCTAATTGCTACACTTAGCTGAATTAATTATTTATAAAAATTCAGTTCACCCGCCCGGATTGCGGAAGACTCAGGTTCGATTCCTGGCTGGGTCGGGTAGGCATTTAATTTTTTCACTGTATTTTTATAAATATGAATTATGTACTTTTTTAGAAGTTAATTCATATTATTTTTATGATTAAAAATCTTCTGTACCAATATACAATGCTTAATGATCCAATATCAAAAAACCAACAACTTACAACAGTAACAAAACTATCACTTTACTTTCTACTTCACTTATCGAATTATTAATGGACTCACCTTATTATGTAAGACACAAAAGGCGAAAATATTAACAAATGGTAAGAAAGTTCATTGTCTCCGTACAAAAGAAAGGCGATGGTCGGTATGAAACGAGAGCGAGATAAAAACCGATTGAAAGCGAGAGTAATCGGTCTAGGCTGCGCATCCGCACACAAAATACCGGTGCGTGGCGGCGTAGACGAGCCAACGGTATCAGTTGTGGAGACGCGACCGCCGCCGCCGTCTCGTAAAAAGTTTTCGTTCAATAACTTCTTTATGTATTATGCTATACCTGTCGCGCTGGGTACACTTGAAATACTGGTAGAATAATTAAGGCGTACCTGAAAAGGATGATATTAATTAACATCTTGCCGGAATACTTTTTGGGGATACGGTCCTTATTTTTTTGTTTGTATATCAGTATAGTTTTCATTCATACTTCCTTTAAAAGTAAAAACTTTTCTGAATCTACACGTATATGCAATAACCGTCGAATCTGTGCGTTAGACAATAAAAAATAATCATATTAGCCTAATTATTATGTATATAAACTTCTTTTTATTACACATGTTTGTATTGAAAGCGAGAGTAATATGTCTAGCTAGACTGCGCGTGCACACGTTCAGAGTACCGGTGCGCGATGCAGACGAGACAACGGTAACGGGTGTAGCGACACTTACGGCACTTCCCGTAGGAAGGTTCGACGCGGTCGCTTTAGTGATGTTCGTGTACTTATCGATGCGGTATCGATGATTATAAGTTTAAGAGTATTAAAAAATATATTAGAAGTTATATTTTTATTCTTATAATGGTGATTAAGAAGATATTTATCAACTGTTTTATTGTTACTGATTAAATTATCAATGTAATTGGTTTTTGTGATGACTTTTGAACTGGATATGAATACTAATGATTTGAAAAGTTTTTTTATAAGCCGTTACCATTACCGTACGTTACTTGCGATCTTTATTGGTTCTTGCGGTAATAATTCAGACAAAAATACGGTAAAAACAAAGAACCGATATTTTGCTATACATATTACTCTTTAGATTTTAACCATCTATAAACAAATATTCAGATCTGAACTTAATATATTTGTAATATAAGTCTTTATTCAAAAGCGGAACGTGTACCTTAGATTCAATAGAAAGTTGCCCTAATGCATATTGGCACTGAGGTCTATGGCAGCGTTTCGTTTCTAACGAATATAGAATAATTTCAAATAATGCATCTTGAATTCTTGAATGAGCTTAGAGGCAATCAATCAATACAAAAGCAATAAGTATGTTATCAATCTACTCATAAATTGATAAAGAGGCTTGTTTAGTTTACGGATATTAACGACAAAAACTAAGAAATTGAATAGATAAGTAAATCCAAATAAACAAAAATAACAATATAAATTCGGATTAAAAATTGTTTTTAATCTTTCGAAGAAAGTTCAACATTTACCGTTTATAAAAATATATTAGCAATAAATTTAGTAGTAATTAT
Source organism: Eudonia mercurella (assembly GCA_963082485.1). Lineage (NCBI taxonomy): Eukaryota > Metazoa > Arthropoda > Insecta > Lepidoptera > Crambidae > Eudonia > Eudonia mercurella. Next base: position 16,906,669 of record OY720025.1, on the reverse strand, counting down.
ATGTAATTAATTTATGGTATTTCATCTGTAAAGATGAATCTGCATAGCTATCGGTTGCAATAGCCGTTGGATAGATGGCACTGTGCCGCTAAAAGCACTCAAAAGTTAAAAAGCAGTGTGAAAATTTAGTGCTTACGTCAGCCTTCCCGGTAGCATAATGGTCAGTGCAGCCGCCCGGATTGCAGAAGACCCAGGTTTGATTTTTGGCTGGGTCGGGTAGGCATTTAATTTTTTCACTGTATTTTATAAATATTTAATTTAGCTTCAGTGCAGCATTTAAAAATAAAAAGTAAAATTTAATTATCTGTAATTTAATAAATTTGTATTTGATACACATTCTTATTTTTTTACTTGAAGTTAGTTAAAATTCAAAATGTGTGTATAATATAATATAACGTTTACATGAAACAATAAGCACAGCATTTTGAGTTTAGTTCGATATTGACTTTCGTTAACATCACTATCCTTAACACCGGTCAGGCACCAATGAGACCCCAACAACTTTCTCTTTCGATGCCCAACGATAATACTGCTTACATGAACGTGCACTCACACAATAAAGAAGTGAGTGTGAATACGTGTTTTGGTTGTCAGCACTGTACCATATTACGTAAGTTAGGCTGACGCATCACTCTTAGACCGAAGGCCGGTACATATTCATAGGCGTTTGAATTCACTTTCTATGGGAACATCATACGATTTTATTTTATTCGAGAGCGTCTTCACTGTAACGTAAAGGTGGGTATGTTTAAATATCATACAGATGGTACATACGTTAAGTATACGATAAGTATTGTTCTTTTATATGCAAAATAATGTTTGTATCTTTTTTTAGGTTTTGATGAACTTTGAGTTCGGTACGGTGTTTGTTTAAATAATTATACACAGGTTATTTTATGTTACCAATAGCTTAAATATTATTTAAAAAAAAATCATCTTGATTGCCAGCGATTGTTTTTGGCGATAAATTACGTGGTTAATTGTCTTACTCATGTTACTAAAACTTCACTGCATCAAATGTATATGGGGGTTGGAGTAGGGCATATGAGTTGACTCTATCAATAGTGCTGCTAAAAGAGAAAAACGTCGACGAAGTTTGCGACAATCAGACTAAAGGGTGACCTAAACGCAAATAGGTTCATTAAAAGTGATAATAAATGGCGCTGTAATAAGTTGCAATATGATTCACAGCCCATGACGGTCTATTGTCAGTGGTGTGGTATAAGCATTGGCCTCGTTAGCCTCCGCGGAGCTTTGGACCTAGCTGCCTACGAACCTGCGTGGGAACTTTATTGCACAGAATTCGCTGCAATGATCTAAGCTGCCCTTGGTGACATATCGTTATCCGAATGTGTAAATGTTAGTTCACTTTTGTAAATCATATTACGCCAGTTTGCAATAGAGTCGAGAAGAAACAATGATTATGTATCAAATAATAAAAATATAATAATTTATTGTTTTTTGATGTGTAACATCTTTCCGCTCGCTTTCTATATAAGCAATTTGTGGGAGTGATTTCGTGAAATGGGACGGAAGTACATATGTGTAACAGTGTAACAGGAAGTCGGGGAAGCTCGCAAAGACGCGCCATTTTGAAAATTTAAAATCGATATTATAAGCATGACATATTATTATGATATGTGACATATTGCGTCATTTGACTATCAAAGGTCATTTTGAGTCATCTATTGTATCTGCTCTCCCTCAAATTGAACAATAATAATTGTCTTTAAAATAAAAAAATGCATTTCTCTTAGTGTCAATTAAATAAAATACAATTTTCATTAAAAATAATTATTCTTCGTTATGAAAAATCATTTCAAATAATACCTGACCCATTTTTTCAGAATACAATGTTAAAATTGCTTATTACTAAGGTGAGATGTTAAATGTTATCATCATATGCGTCTACTGTAAGGCTCGCTCGTTTTAAGGTGCTTTTTCACTTGCTTTAGAAACAAAACAAATATGAGAACGCTTATTAAGCGGGCGGCTTTTCGTAGCCAAAATTCGTAGCATTGTACTCGTCACCCCCGGTCGCACCCTTCACCAGAAGCAGCATTACTATGAATTCTCAACAAAAATCCCGTTGCATCTTTTTCACCTTACTTAGTACGTATGTCGACTACAATCTCGTATATTTATTCGGAATAAGTTTTTGATAGCAAGTTTTTGGTTCTTAATCCGACACTTCACTGTGTAAATCTTTGGTCTAGTTAAGTCTAGTATTTTGTATAGTATCGATGTATTAATAATGTTTATATGTTCTTATTTTCTGTGTGATAAACTAGTTTCAAAATAAAAAAAAATCATTCCAAATTTATTTGATATTTTTAATGCCAATAAATATCGATACATAAATTACTCTTGTCCATCCCTAAAATAGCACGCGTAGAATTCCGTAGTATGCTCTACGCTAATCTGCTAGTCCATGAACGCGGCCGCACTGTGCCAAGACGACAAAGATAAACGCAACTGGATATTTAGGAGGCGCTATCACAAGCCCGGCTAGCTCAGTCGGTAGAGCATGAGACTCTTAATCTCAGGGTCGTGGGTTCGAGCCCCACGTTGGGCGCAGTTTTTTGCTATTTCAAGTTTTGTACTACGCAAAAAGTTTATATTTTTATATACAAAAACATAATCGCTTTTCGTCGGTATGTTCTAAATTGTCTTAATATTCACGTAATAAGAAAAAACTCGGTTAGAACATATTATTTTTTTGCCTTTAACAACAAATAAATCCGATATCTAATAAACCTAAAATCCTTCAACATTGAACGTTCGACAGTATGTGGTTAGCTCAGTACACTTCGCAGTACAAGGCATTAGATGATGATTTTATGGTCTTATCATCATTGACCCTAATTTGAGACCGCCTCTTGCCCGATGATGACTAACTACGTGAAATACCAACGACTGAATGTCAAACTTAGTATATTCTATTCTACCTATTCTACCTATTATTATTATTAATGTCTGTTTTTCTTACAAACAACAAAGTGACTTGAGATAAGAGTGGAGAAAAATACGAATACAAGAGAAGCAAAAACATTTTTTTGACTTCGCATGATTCACGATCATAATGGGATCGGTTTTTACTTAAGCCTAAAAGTTTTAAAGTTACGTTAAAATCTTCGACAAGCACCAAGTAGGTATTTAAGCGACTAGTTGCATTTTTCAACTAGTAGTCGTATGCGCATAGATGGCACAGCCACTACGCTTATACATTCCTAGTCACAATGCGTCACCTTGCAAGCGTTCGTTGACGCATAGACGTTTTGTCCAAGTGACCTTAGGCTCGATGCGTGTTAAACTACTAATAACAATATCGAATCTAACACATCCCGCTCACTCGTACTGCGTAATTTGAGGTGCGACAGGGACAGACTGAGCGAATGATGAATTTAGTTAGACCGACGTTCACCTTTATAAAGGTAAAGTGTGGACGGCGCTAACGAAAACGAAGGGCGATAGTAGCTTCAAGTGTTGAAGGCAACCAGCTTAGGTTACTATAATTGCTTAGACTCTATGCTACTGGATATTATGGTTGTGCATAATTTGCTGGTATCAAACGCGGTTGCTCAATGTAAGTCGTTTTCAAACTAAATTACCACGCCGTCTAGAATCTAAGTACGTGCCAATTATTGCCTATAGGTCAAGATTCTTGAGACAAAAATTCTGGTTAAGATTGCGTATCGGTATGTGAGACTGTTTAAAATTATGTATGTTGAAATATCTACTCTATCTACTCTATTATTTCACATAATTATTTTATCTTGACATTTCAAGCCCTTTGCCGGGTTCGTGAATTTAAAAAAATAATTGTTGAAATATGTTTTTAATATATGTTTTTAATATTCAATGATTTACCTACGTAAATTTATGGATGTGGAAATTTATTTTAATTAAGAAATAGAACAAATATAATTTTACTTAAAATATCGAAAACCGTCTTATGTTGAGGCTTGTCAATATATTTCAAACAATAGAGCGTTTGACACCTTAAAAAAAACATTTTATTCCTAGCTCTATGGTTGTCTTCATAAAATTCATTTTTATTTTTTGTACGCAGGGACTTCACTGAACAAATAAGTACACGACTAGCCCCTAAGGGCTGATAAGAACTATTTTCCTACACACCTTCAAGTAATGAAAACAAAACAATAGAAGGTAGTTAAACACGGTGTTCGCAAACGGTATCCGCACTAAATGCTTATCAGCTTCAAACAATTATGGCATGCCTAGTGTCACATTTGCACATCCTTTCCCTCCACTTTCACTGTCCTTCAACTGACATGCCATTATAGAATAGACACGACACGTGTGAAATCTTAACAGTGGAGCTTACGGTTTAAAATCGCCTGTCACCATATATGGTGCGGCTCGCTTTTGTCATATACACGTAGATATTATCGTGAAGATTAATCTTGCGGTTTCGGTTATAGAAAGTTCAGAGATTGTGTCGTCGTTTTGGTGGATTTATTGCAAATGGTGCATTTTACGATTGTCGGAAATGTGGATTACTATCTAGATATCCTGCTAATGTTTATTATCTTTCTCCAACTCCTTCACGTCAAGTTGGACACAATTAGAATGCTTATAGTATATTTTATGTGTCATTTAAACAGAAAGATATATTTTTGTAAAAAAAGCTACCCGTTTTTGAGCCATTGAACTGATAGAAGGAAGTATAAATTAACGTTTTTAGAACTGAAAGAATTCAGACAAAAATAAAGGATGACTGTACGTTTGCATCGCGTGTGGGAGTTCCGGTAAACCTGAATATTCTTCCAGGAGTTAATTAGTCATTAAGTTAAAAATACGTTATAAAATACCCGATGCTTTTAAAAGAGATACTTAATGATGAAATAAAATCTTTTAACAAATCTAAACCGTATTTTCCCTGTCAATCTCTCCTTGTAACCACGGACCCTGACTATGCAAAGGGTTCGAAACGTCAGGACAAAAATAATATACAGGGTGTTTCGTGTAAGGTGTCAAGCCGATTAAAAAAATATAGCTTACAAACTACCAAAAATCGCAGAACATACATGGGGATTCAATAGATAGGTATGGTAGTCCCCTATCACCACGCATCGGCATGACACCTTACAAGAAACAGCCTGTATATGTAATTTTTTTTTGCGTGTAGCTTTGCCAAAAGAGTTTCACTTCAATGTATAGTGTTCGCTAAAACTTTAGGAAACAACAAGGACAATTATAATGACAATTTTTTCCGGAAAGACATATTATGCTATAAATTTATAATGAATGTACATGGTAGAGTATAAATAACTTATTGACATAAACTAGGAATTTGTGACATGAATATTTCTAAAGTCTCTACATATAAAGGAAGACACCTGTTGGTGTGCCGGTGTCAACACTGAGGAAGTTTAACTAGGTACCACTGTGTTTAGCAACTTCCCCTCGTGTAGGTTAAACTGTTCTATTTTTTTCTTATAGCAAATTTTGTTTTCTAGTGTCGGGTTCGAAGTTACATTGTATGTTCATGTTCATTTCATTGATATTTTTCTAATTGAAATGTAATTTATTCACTTTAGTTTAGCGTATGCCTTGAACTTAAAGCATAAGGCTCTAATAGAGATGCTGAGGCCTGACAACCTACCTCAATCTTACGAATAAACTGAGTATAAGCTTGGTAGTGTTTTGTCTCTTCATACTAGTCGTGTACTCATGAGTATCTTATCTTATCTTAGTGGGGCCTGCTGAGGTTTCCCTCGCAGCAACACTTCGACCCATCGGGATCTTTTGTGCAACCCCATCCTTTTACTATTCTTCCTTTGTAAAGATATGTAGATGCCATAAGCTTGGCAACGTCCTTAAGAGCGAAGAGCCTGAAGTCCTCCGGTTTCGGATAGGCCGACCCCAGCAGTCCAATTCTTTTCCTAGCCAGAGAGAGGCAGTCACACAGTAGGTGCTGCATTGACTCCGTTTCCTCCCCACATGCGTACTTATGAGTAACAACTGAAATACAATTTTGAATCGCATTTACGTTTAAACACTGAACAACTATTCTAAGAGGGTCTGTGTTCTCTCAAAAAGAATGTCAATCAAACGCATCGTTATGAACCGCGCGAAAAGAACGTCGTTTGTTACAGCCCTAAACATGTGCAAGAGACAGGTTGCAACTGATAACAGTGATAACCCAAACTCGAAAGTCGAACACGATAACGCTAAGCGTGGTGCCCGGGGCGCTCCTCGGCCAATCATTAGATAAACATATGGGTCGCTGAACCGACCCAGTTTCGTGTAACGCGTAAGTGTGCGTATCATCGTCAAAAATGATGGTCAAGTGCGACCGATTTGGGTAATTAGGGTGCCGTCAATGGAGGTTTTCGGTAATGATATTTATTTTTAGACTTTTTACGCCTGGGTGGACGAGTGGTAAAGCGCTCGGCCCGATATCCGAAGTTCCCGGGTTCAATTCCCAGGTCGGGCAGTGTATTTCGGATTTTTCGATGCATAACCCGGATTTGTGATCACCAACCCATTTGGCAAGCGTGGTGATTAAACTAATACCCATCAACTGCAGCGATGACTTGATTTCAATGATGGAGGCCTTTGCCCAGCAGTGGGACAGTATATAGGCTATTTACTTTTTTTTGTAATATTAAACCCTGACGTAATGTGATCACGAGAAATGCAAAGAAGAGGGTGGTTGACTGGTTTGTTTTCCTTTTTTTTATAACCTGTCAAAAAGATATTATCTAATAGAAATGTGAGGGGATTGTGGGATATGTTGCCTCTATTATGTTCCATCTATTGAGTTGATAAAGTAAACACTTTACAGAATTTCGAGTTTAGGTCAAAAGACGAAATGTAGAAGAAGAATTGACGATCTGTTACGTGATGCCAATTGTACTTTTTTATGTTTTGTAATCAGTCATTCTATAATCATCAGATGTTCGACATCCCTATTCAATATGTCAAGTTAAAATTAAATAAAAAAATCATTATATTTCAATGTAGGTATGTGTCCTGTTTGTTTAAATTAAAATAAACTTTATTGCCTTTATTAAGGTTTCATTAATTTGACAAAAAATATTTATACATGTTTCGGATTCTCCTGAAACATGGCTTAAATTTCTTTAAAAGAGCTTAAATCTCTTTGAAAAGGGAATAAAGTGAATAAGTAACATGTAAAACAAAACATAATTAATTCGGATATTGTCACAATAATTCGAACACGGTACCCTAAAATATGACGAATACGAGGGCAGCACTTTAACTGACACGCACACAGAGCACATAATTAATCACTTACAGAGAAAGCGGTCTAACATCATGCAAAATTTTGGCCATGATTTAAGGGGGCAGGCAGTCCTCGATATTTTTACTGTTCATAAAATTTATTGCTTAATTTGTTTTGAACGTACAATAAAAAGTTTTAAGTATACTGACAGATATTGCAAATATATTTGTAAAATAAAAGTAAATAGCCTATATACTGTCCCACTGCTGGGCAAAGGTCTCTATCATTGAAATCAAGTCATCACTACAATTTATGGGTAAAGGCTTAATTAATCACCGCGATTGCCAAATGCGGGTTGGGGATCGTAAACCCGGGCTATGCCTTGGAAAAAACACACTTTGCTCGACCTGGGAATTGAACCTTCGAGTATCGGGTTGAGCGCTTTACCACTCGGCCATCGAGGCGTTATATTGTTATATTGTTTAAATGTCAATATTAATTTAAAGGTCAGGTACTATATAAAACTGTGTGGTCGAGCTGATGGCTCAACAGATAGGGTTAATTTAAAATCTTGATTGTATCAAATCATTGTAGATGCTACGCATGTTATGATTAGCAAACGGCATAGCGTGGTGCGACCGACCGACAGTGACGCGATTTAATCGCGTCGTTGTGTCGTGCAGAATAGAATACTTGATAGTGAACGTAGTGACATCTAGCGAAATCTTTTGGAGATCTTTGCTTGCGACATAAATTTGCATAGTCGATACAAAACAAAATAGATAGATAGATTACTACACTTTATTGCGCTCACAAAAATACAGAAAACTAACAAGTAAAGTTTTATCCAATCAAAAACATAAATGTGAAATGAGAGCCAAGTTCAATATTATGATATATGCCTTGGTTGTTGACTTCAACGACAAAAGTAGTGAGATCTAAATGGGTGCCAAGTTCAATGGTCAGTCCTGAAATTTATTTATAACAACATAAAATATTTTATAACAACTTAAAATATAATTTCTTCTTATAACTTAGGATAATATATTGAAGCCTAAGGTCTGACTTGGCTAGTTCTCATATACGCTACAGGCATCTCTAAGTAAGTGTTCCTAATAGAATCAATTAATTGAAAAATATAATAAATTGATAAAAATTTACTAGTTTCTAATTTATTCCTTTGTATTCGCCCAACTACCTATCTGGATTCCAAATTTGAACTTTCTACGACATCTGGAACTGGGTTAGAGTTTTGATCTATCTATAGATCAGTCGTGAGTGATAAAAATGACGATTTTTGAACGTTAATATTTAAATAACCGTTTGAGGTGTGTTTATGAAATTTGGAGCACATCTCAATCTCGCAAGTCTCAATATATGAGCCAAATTTGACATGTTTATGTGAAATAGTTTTTGAGTTATGAGGGGAGGGTCAAACGTGGCTCCAAATGGTTCGTGTAATATTACACACGGTGCTGCTCGTCAGTTTTGTTAGCTTAAACTTGGCTTGACACGACCACGTGTCTAGATTACAAAGGTGAGCAAAGGCGGTCTTTTTACCTAAAACGATCTCTTCCTGTTAGTTTTTGCCCAAAATTTGTCAATTCCATCCTTATGAATTATTTAAATAGTGTAAACGAATGCTTTAAAGCAAGTAATTTTATAATGTATTTTAATAAGTGGAGTCAATTTTTAAATTTATGATAGTGTGAAACGTATTGCAGACGTGAACTGCAGATTCATTTCAGAGGATAGCATAACTCACGCTGCTTAAAATATAACCGTGAGTTCACCCGGTCATGAGTGTGTTAAAAATATTAACCTATTTGGTTACATGTGGCAGTGGCATGTTAAGTTTTAAATTAAATTAAGGCGAAATTTTATTTAAATAGATAATGATTCCATACATTGTCATTAGAAATAAGTCATTAGCGAGTGCTTCCTTCTAATACCTCTTAACAAGGGACGTTTGTGATAAGTTTAAGGTTGGGTTGAGGTTCAAACCCAGGCATCTGGAAGTTGAGCCAAACAATCCAGCGGATCCTAAAAGTTTATTTAAAAAAAAAACGAGTTACAATTTGGAAAAGTGTTGAAATAGTGCGTGCGGATTCAAATACTGCTCGTGCTTTTTTTTCAACAATTTTCTGAATATTGTGTTGCTATAGTTTTTATCTTTATCAAGGAAACGCTACGACATTTCAGAGAAACTAAAATGAGATTCTGGTGGTGGTTTTTTATTTTGAATAAGATTTTGATTAAGCCTAAAGTGTTTCGAATTTCAACGATGACATACAAATATATCATACGGTTTTTAAACTTTGTTTTATAATTTAATTTTTTATTACACGCCTTTCTCACATCTCTTGCAAATTAATTTGACCTAAGCTACACGATTAGTGTTTTGTTGGTTTAATAATGTTATTTGTTATAAATAAACGCATCAGTAGTAGCTCATTAACTAATACAGTTTCTTAAAGAAGAAATCCGATAACAATATTACTTGTGTTGTATGTTTGTCACGAACTCGTTCAGGTGTCGCCTATAGAGGGCGACACTTCCTTCGCCATGAAAAAATGCAATATGGCCGCCATGGTAGATGCTCTATTCAATAGCTTAAAATAAAATCGATCGATAGTAAATTAAACCGACAGTTTCCGAAACAAATCATTAACAATGACACACAACAGCATCAAACTAAACAAAACCTTTATTAATAAATTAATTTACCTTATTAGAGTTATTATTAATACCATCAAACTTAATTAGTAAACAGATAATACTTAGGCACTAATAGACAAGCAAACAACACAGAAGATAGATGTGAACGTGAAGCAGACACAAAAAATTAAAAAATCGAATTTCTCAAGTAGGAAAATTTACTTGTACTTGTAATGAATGTGTATGCATTTGTTCAAGTAGTTAAAAACCAGAGCTAACTGATAACATCCAAACTAATATTGCGTTTAGAGGATCGATAAGCTTTTACGTTTGTTCTGTGAAGTAATAATATGTAAACGCTATGTGTGTAAAAAAGTTTTAAACGTACTTTAGAAACTGACATTAACACAGTTATGTGCCTCTACGAGTAAATAAAATATCAATCAAACTCTTATAAAACGTGAGTAGTATCTACGTGCGGTGCATGACCGTCTAATAATAAACGGATGAATGAAAACGACGAGACTGCGAAGTGCATGCCAACGTGAAAATAAAATTCAGTCAACAAAAAGCCGTACAAGACGTACACATCTTGATCTCACCATAAAACATTTTGTTCAAATGCCCCCGCGGCGCCACTTTTATCGTGTTTGCGTCCATTCGAGATACCGCCGGGAAGCGGCGTTATTCAGTCGTTTTCATAGAACAGTTCATCACTGAAACGTGTCATAAGAGGAGCGTATCACTCGGTGGTTACGGGGCGAGCGAACAGCGAGCGGAGCGAGAGTCGCGCGGTCGTCGGTTGGCGCCCGCACGGAAGTAGGTTAGTAACTAAAGTTTTGTTTGCGTGAGGCTGCGTCGCGGTGCACTGGCTAAGCGCGCCGAGCGGCGCCGCCGGCCCGCGCCCCGCGCCGCGCATGCCTGTCGCCCGCGCATCTTTGCTCTTTCACTTTCAGACCGCCCGCCCTCCGCTCCTGTGGAAGCCCTCGCGGCCCGCACAGATAGCCACCCTTCATTCAAGTATTCTCCCCTGGGGCATACTACATACGTATATTCGATAAATACTGTTGCTGATAAGCTAATGGCGTTTCACATATTTTCGGATTTACATTCAAATTTGTATTCTGTTAGTTATATGTAGAAAGAATTCAATATTGGAAATAATTATTGATTTTTATGTGTTTTAGCATCGCTCTTGGAAAATAAATAAAATTAAAATAGCAGTATAGGCAACACATGATACAGGTTAACAATTCTGTTGAACCAATCACTGCCCTAAGACCATGCACGACGATTGAACATCGCAACAACGTCGCCATTGGAGACACAAAACGGCGAGAAACCATCGAATTTTCGAGTAAAAAGAATGAGTAAGAAATAGCCAGATAGTGGTACATCGCACGCATTCGGCGAACGCTCATTGTCGGTGGTTATGTAAGGCGGAGGCCGCGTCGATGCTGCTCCGAGTCAACGAACGGCATTGACACGCGCCGCGCCCGCGCGCGCTCCCCGCGGCGGCCCGCGGCGCCCCGCGTCGCTGCTGAAACCAGCAGCTGCGAAATTGGGTCACGAGCTCCAAGCCACCTCACGTACAACTGACCAAACTAACGAGACCTATGACGATTCGCACAATTAGTCTCGAGGTGGAACTCGCCGGGGCTCTAACAAGTTGGTGCAATGCATGCAAGACAACAAATCAGACGTACCTTTGCGTCGATAGTCATATACGTAGGTAATCATAAATATAAACAATTGTGGAAAATACCCATCTTATTACTGTTATTACAAACATCATTTTGTTTAATTTTTTGTGCCAAACCGTCTACCCATAGTATATATATAATATAATTATCTTATCGTAGTTTAATTTCAATAATAAGGAATTTTTAAGTAAGTATGACACAAGTATTAAATAAACAACTAAGCAAACTTACAAGCGATATTATAACAAAAACAGGTCCCATAGTTTCTAGTACCAATGCATGAAAACGGAGAAGGAAAACAGCGCTGTGCCGGCATCGAACGCTCGAGTCAACGAACGTCATTGAAGCCCTGCAGCAGGGCATTATCAACCTTGTTTATAGAAGTGCAGGGTTCGGAATCTAACGTCGCCGCCGTTCAACCTAGCCTTGGCTCTTACTGGCCTGGCTGACTTAGACATTCTATCTACTTTTACAAGTACATAAGCGAAGGCTCCAGCACTATTTGGTACTTGTAATGCACCTCGATGCAATAATTTGATCGCGAACGTCAGTCGTGTTCGACCTTTGGCTACGATCTAATTCTTGTGGAACACTTTCATTGGATTACGACCTGCTGTGGAAGGAAGGGAAAATTCCTTAACAGTTGACTGCTTACGGATAAATAGATCTTTGTTGATCCGTTTACTGAGTCCTATACTATCCTTAACGGTGCTCAATAAACACTGCACGGAAAAATGTTCAAGGATAATTGGGTAAAGAAAAACAATCTTCAAAGTCCCAAATCTCCCACTGACCATGGACCCTTTAAAGGGTCCGAAACGTCAGGATATAGTAAAAATAAAGTTAAACGCGAGTAAAATTCTTAAAAAAGGTTTCATGAATCTGTTAATGATAATATAATACAGCGGCATGAATAGTTGACACTATCTTGATGAAATTGAAAATAATCCGTCTCATTACATAATAATTTAAAAGCAAAGACATTGCCTCTAGTTACTAGACAATATTTGATGGAAGCAAACGCGAACCGATGATAAATCGAATTGAATCCACATTTGAAGCTGATCATTCAAGGTCAAGTAAACATTATTGTTATTGTAATACTAATAGTCCACACAGATAAGCGGTTGGGAAAATATTATTACTAAACAAGTTTACAGAAACGCAGACCCTGGCCCTGGTTGGAATTTGTAGGGCTAATATTTACAAAAGTGGAATTTGGAGTAGCTTGAGCCTCGCATGCAGTTCACCTTGAGACCTATGCCAACAGGCTAAACCTATCCCAATACAAGCAATGTCTATTGTCACCGGGCCTGTCATATATTATGATTTGTTTTGATGTACCTAATAGAGCTACATAAGTTTTTTTTTCTGAAGTACAAAAACAGAAGTACCAAGAGAATTTTTTGATGTTTGACAAAATCGTAGGGCCTATACTGGGTAAATTCACATGTCACCGCTTCTTTTCATTTTATTACATAGTGCAGTGATGTGAGTTTTTTTACTATTCGATCAAGTAAAAGTTAACTAAAAAGTGTATGGGAATGAAACAGCGTACTCTGGTGACAAGTTGGTAACATAATTTGAAAAATTATTGAAAAAAATCTACGAGCGGGATTCGAACCCGCACTTCAAGTCATAACGGGTCAGGTGCCACGATAGCAACAAAAAGTTGAGCAACTATGTTATCGTAGTTCAACTTTTTATTCTAATAATCTTTTTTTTAACTTATTAAGGACGTCTCTAAAGTAACTGCGTCTTACCACCTGTCACGATGGCAAGTGACAAGTTAGCAGTATTCCATAAGTACTTCATTCTTTAAAAATCATAATGAGTGCTTCCTGTAACCACGGACCCACAAGGATTCTCCAAGACAAAATTCGATATTAAAAAAATAAAGACAACTTTAAAGTTTGTTTTTCTTTAATTCTTTCTTCTTATCATGAAGGTCGTAGATTTTTTCGTGCCACCTATTCAGGTCTGTGACATAATTACTTTTAAGATTACAATTGCTCAACGTCCCTATACCAAAGCACGAACAATCGAAATCTCTCCTAAAACTGCTTAAAATTTGCGATCTTTGCAAAAAGTGCATGACCACTGAGTTTCTCAGAATTTTATTCAACCTAACTTACTAAAATCAGCATATATTTTTTTTACTTTTATTTGAATAGGCATGCACTTCGTCTTAGTAAATAACCATCATATCTCATTTACGTTAAAAATGTGCTTCATTTAGTACATTATGTGTCGCAACTATACCTGTCAACAAAGTCGAGAATAACTGTTTAAAATTTGAAAAATGAGACTAAGTGTTGAAAAAATTCCACGAGCGGGATCCGAACCCGAACCCCATGACATGTCGGGTCAGGTGCACTACCAATTATGCTATCATGGCTCGTGGAATTTTTTCAACACTTTGTCTTTTTTCAAATTGTAATTTGTTCGCAACAATATTTGCGTAAATAATCAATAATAAGTTAAGCCATCTACATAGGTATAATGTTTCAGTGTACCTATGTAGATGGCTTAACTTTTAAACAGTTGATTATTTACATATAATTTATAATACATTTACATATAAATCTATAAACAACGAATCAAGCGGAAAAGTCAGGGGAAAAAAAGATAAAACCGTAAGAAGTCACTACCCCGACAATCCATTAGATAATTCTGTGAACGCGAATCACTCATGGTGTATAACAGAGCCAAAGCATCATCGTACACAACTCCAGCCATAGATCCTCTTAAACCCACTACCCTCCTTCCTGACATAAAGGAGCGGAGCGTCAACCCATTGAAATATAAAGTGCTCTTCCACATAGGGGACTAAAGTGCAGTACATGCAAGCACATAGCTAACCAAGGGTGCTTGCTATATACCCGCTCTAGTTTCAGCGTGCAGGGTGAATGAACGTCATTGACCTACCTAGTACCTGCGTAGCGCTCCCCCTACCAAGCGACTGTAAATATAGACATCTCCGGGAATTAGGGACACGAAAAAAGTATCGATACTTTGTGGTATCGAGTACTTTTGTTTTCGATACCGATACTTTTGTACTCGATACTTTGTATTCGATACTTTTACTCAATGAGTAGTTTTTGACAGGTATCGTATCGTAATTAATTCGATAATTAATCTTAGAAATTACTCACTTAAAACTTGGCCTTACGGCCCTAGTTCAATTGTGATAAACCTTCTACAACATTACATTAAGTTAATTCAATTCAATTCAATTCAATCATTTATTGCTTTCCATAAGTATACATGAGTTGTTACAATATTAGTTAAGTTCAAAATCTTTCGTTCCGTTTACAGTTCATCAATTATCATTCCTTTCCTTTATTTAATTCATTTCACTAACAATCACTCACTTGTTCGCCGTTCGTTGTTTGTTTTCTGATATATCAATGCGGTTATGCGGTTGATCATTATTGTGCTTGACTATTATTTTATTTAATAAATCGTAATTTAAAAGTACTCATTATTATTCTGCGTTGTCTATCAAAATTGCAGTCATTAGAAGAATGCCGCCTAGTAAAAGTAAACTTTGGCAGTATTTTGTCAAAGTTAATCAACACGAAGTTAAATGCAAGACATGTTTCAAAATCAAAAAAACTTCAGGAAATAACGTCAAACATGCATAAACATTTAAAGAAACACCTTAAACTTAATCCGTCAAGGTAATTTTTTTGTTGATGTTAGTTACAGCTGACTGGCATTGACGTCCTCCTCCTGACTGACGTATGTTCAATAGGCATAGGCATAGGCCCTAAGAAAAGTACTCGATACTTTGAAGTATCGATACTTTTGTCTCGATACTTTTATGAGTACGATACTTTTCTTTCCATACTACTCATGAGTACAGTATCGATACTTTCTATTCAATACCGTGTCCCTACCGGGAATATGGCATTGAAACAATCACTGCTGGAGATATAGTGCGTAGAAAATGCATACGTCAAACGGGCGATCAATACCTCTCGGGATTTCGAGGTTACACACCTGATAATTGAATGTAAACGGCAATTGACTGATCTTAATTGTGTTATAGAGCGTTGATGACGTCATCCCGCATATTTTGGATGCGCTGTCATTTTTAAAGTTATGAAAAGTAATACGATATATTTAAAAAGTATGTTTTTTTATTGACATTTTAATAATATAACTACATATTTAGTAGGTAGTTACATAAGAACTTGCATATAAGTTCGGCATTTTATTCGATTGCCCAGCCGCTTGCAGAGTTGGTTTGCGATCTTGCAAATTAAGCAACCTTCTTTAGGTCGGTCACTGGACGGGTGACCAAATTAAAAATATCTCGAACAGGAGTTCGAGATATTTTTAATTTAACGAGCTTACGAAGCACGGAGGACCGTGCTTCGTAAGCTCGTTAAGCAGTTAGTTTCTGTTGTTGTCATATGATGGTAGCCATTAAAACTAACCAGCAATGGGCTAGGGTGGTATATGGCTTAATATCCTTATGTAAGTAGGCCTGAGCCCAGTAGTGGGAAGTTTATAGTCTGATAACGATTATATATAATAGATAAATAATGCATTGTAACAGTATGTTGTTTTGGTTCATTTTACCAATGCAAATAACCTGCACCTATCAATCATTTTATTTCAAACCGTTAGTAACTTCGTCAATTGTGAGTACATATACTCGTATCTCCAGATATGGTTTAACATATAAAACAGACCTTTACTAACTCAATCACAAACAATCAATCACAAGCTCATATACGTCCCCACTGCTGGGGCACCAGCCTTCCCTATGGATGGATAGGGAGAGCGGACCATAAACCACCACGCAGGCCCAGTGCGGGTTGGCGGTTAGTAACGACTGCTAATGCAGCCGGGACCAACGGCTTTACGTGCCTTCCGAAGCACGGAGGAGCTCAAGATGATAAATCTTTGGTCACCCATCCGATGACCGGCCTTTGCGAAAATTGCTTAACCTTAGCAATTGCAAACTGGACGCGTTAACCAATGCGCCATCGAGCTCCTTATACTTCTTTACTAACATATTAATTATGTAACATTAGTGGGGCAAATTATATCAGTTGGTGGGAATCACCGGCTGTCACCTAACAACAACTGGGACCAAGGACGGATTGCTAACAAAATCACTAAAATCATTTTCAATTCGACCTTTTCTGTAATCCTGTAAGTAAATTTGTGAAATGGCCCGTAATTGCCAGTCACTGGCTGGCAGGGGGAAGTAGGGGGGGAGAGAGGGGAGGAATGCAAGGCCAGCGTGCGGGTGTTGCAGCGGGTGAAAGAACGTTACTGACCCACCTTTGGGAATCGTTGCGAGAGCGAGACGGCAACACCATCCTTGTAGTTATTGATAAACGCAACCCTAACATTATCACGGCATATTGATTGATATGAAGTATTATTGAGGGTAGCAACAGTCTATAGATGACTTTGATCAATTATTAATACATGGTAAGCCCATTGTCATTTTCTGTTAGTTTATAGCTGACCTGGCGGACTTCGTACCGATTTTTTTTTAATATAGCATATGTTACTCAGCGCTAATGTAGCATTTTAATGGTGAAAGAATTTTTTAAATCGGTCCAGTAGTTATTGAGTTTATTCGTTGCAAACATACATACATACAAAAATACAAAGCTTTCCTCTTTATAATATTAGTATAGAAGTATAGATATAGAGGTAACGTTTGTGACTATGTTTGTTTGTTTGTCGGGGTTAATCTCAGGAACTACTGATCCAATTCTCAGGAACTACTGAAAAAATTCTGTCACTGATAGAATGCTATATATGCCTTGATATTAATGAAGTACCGAGCATGACATTTCTAGCAAAGACAGACAATGATTTTTATGGAATCAAGCGTTTTTTACGGAAGTCCATAGTATACAAGAGTTTATTTGAATTGGGATTCTAAATAATAATTAGTAACCATTATGACATAATTGGAAAAACTTTTGGAAGATTTTTGACTGAAAAGTACGATCCAAGATTATGTTCCCATAGTTCGATATAAGATAGCATCAGTTCCTCAAAAGTTGAGGATACGGGTGAAGTGCACTTTCACCTTTGACTTTATCATCACTTAACATCAGGTGAGATGAACGCCATGTGCTTAACCGTAATGAATCAGAAGAATCATCAACACTAACTATATTACAAACGTTCTTGCGTGGAGTATTGCTCGCACATCTGGGACGGTTCCGCAAAGTACCTTCTCGATACCATGGACGGAATGCAACGTCGCGCGCTGTACGCATTATCAGCAACGCAGAAGTCGCAAATACTCTTGAATCTCTGCAATTGCGTAGAGATATAGCGTCACTCAGAGTGTTTTACCGCTTATACCATGGCGAGTGCTCTGAAGAACTCTTTAACCTCATCCCACCTTCACTCTTCCTCCATAGGAGAACACGTACTGCTCTCCGGAGGCACCGCTTTACCATCTCAAATATTAAATCGCGCACTAAGAAATTTGGTGACTCGTTTCTTTGTCGCACCTCAAAAACATGGAATAGTTTGCCAGCACACGTTTTCCCTCCTTCCTATGATATGGGGTCCTTCAAACGAGGCGTGAAGAGGCACCTTGTGGGCCGGCAGAGTGAGGGTAAATGATGCTGCGTTGTTTTCACGCTGCACGAGTTGTCGTCGCATCTGGATTCCATATTCACTTAACATCAGGTGAAAAGGAGTCATTGCCGTGCTACGTATAAAAAAAAATATTTGACGATCGTTATACTTCGCCAAGCCTAGTTGATCCTAAAAGTACCAGTTGGTAGCCGACTCCACGCAGCAGCAGCAGACGACGTGTCATCGCGACACTACTGGTTTCTATGTATTTCTATGAAATTCCTCACTAGCTAACGACACGTCACTCGGCGTCGTCGTCATTATACATAGAAACCAATAGTGTCGCGACGACACGTCGTCTGCTGCTGCGTGGAGTCGGCTGCCAACTGGTACCTTTAAGCGTTTGCTGAATAAACAGTTATGTCAAATGATTTTCATTAGCATGGGATTTCAAAGGTTCGAAGCATCAAGATCCATTCATTCTATAGAGAAAAAAATACAAAGCAATATTATGGTGGTGAACCTCCGTCATCCATAATATTATGGCGTCATTAATCCGCAACGTGGATGTCGCTAATATTTTTTTCAAAAGCAAAAATAAGTATTCTTCTAAGCTGTATTTCACTGGAATATACTCGTACATATTACCTTTTTCTTCAATAAGAATATTAAAACAACGGGTAGTCATATTAAAATTTAATTAAAATTATCTTTGAATCAGTATTGGTGAGCTGAAACAAATATAATACCGTAGACAGACGTTACTTCGAGTGAAGGAACGCCATTGACCCACCTTTTCGTATATCAGCAAGTCGCTATCACCCTTTTCCTTGTAAACGACTGTGAAGATAAGCGAAGCAAAACAGCGCGCTAGGCATCAATAGACGTCACGTATTGTTTTTCGTACTTTCACAACGGTGAAAATATATACGAACTCCGATTAATTTTTATATTTCGTACAATATGATGTAGAATATATGTAGGTCAGTTTGTGATAGTGCATCGTAAATAGATAACAAAACACATAATTGTTACATATGTATAGTTATAGTTATGTTCAACTTGTGGTTTATGTTGCGAATGGAAAACCTTTCTGTTTCCATTAAAAAAAATATATTTATAAGTCGTAGTCATTCTTTTAAAAGTTTAGCATTATTCTTTCTACTAATTAATTAACTAATTAGTACCACAAAGTCCAACGTAACATTTGCTGTGCTTCCCAACCAGAAATAGAAAAACCCCTTCTTTCAACGTGACTGAAACTTTGACATAAAACAGTTTGTTGACAATAAGAAACCGCGGGAGTGTTGCTGCCAACTCTGCGAACACCACAATAGGTCTATAAAAGGAAGGACTCCATGGGCCGGGGAGGGAGAAGGATGGGGGCAAAGGGAAAAGGATGAGGGAAAGGGAGGGATGCGAGGCCAGCACGTGCGGGTTGCACCGGGTGAACGAACGTCATTGACCCACCTAGCGCCTACATACAGCGCGTCGATAACACCCCCGCGATAATATATCTATGCGCGGTCGGAGCCAGCGCAGCGGTATCGTTTCTGACGAGCCGACACTAGTTCCACCCACGTGATTGTTCGTATTTTTGCAACAAATCCCTTTGTTATTGTATTTTTTATATACCTTACGGTTAAGAACTGTGCCTTCATAAGGTGACAATAGTGCCAATTGTGGAAGCGCACTACAGCCGGGATCCTCAACTACTGAGGCACTGGCTATCTTATCTCTAGCTGCCAGAATACAACAATGCTACAAAAATTGATGTTATGGTGACATATTAGTTGTAGTATCAACATCCTTTATTATCTGTGCATGACCTAGGAATTCTTGTATAGGTAGGTAGAGTTCTCTAAAAGTCTTAACCATCCCCTATTTCCAAAGGTAGTCAGCATCACATATGTAAAGGTAATCAAGAGATAATGTCTCAAAAAGATTTTTCCTTATAGAGGTATTTAATTGGAACATTTATCACGATTTTGATTTGAAACACATTTACGAACGTTTATACTCGTATCGTATTCATATTTGTTTCACGATCTAAATACGTGACTAGTATCTTGTGAAGAAAACCCATACTCTCAAAGCTAGATACGCTGCAGTTTTCCCGCTACGCTAATACTAATTTTATGTCAATGTCAAGAGTAACCGGATTACGGCTCTACATTTAGATTACTCATTATGCATCAACGATGAATTGAGAGATATATTAAATGCAAAACTCGTCAAAATATTATCATTTATTATGTACATATAACGCTTATAACTCATTTAAAATAAATAAAATTCAATTTCATACATCTATCATTTTATGAACTTTAAAAACGTTTACGCAATGACTACTGATTTAGACGGATCTTCTTTATATTGATGACTTTATTATTAATTTCAATCTCCGACAGAAACATTTCTCTTAGATCGGGGCTGCACCTTATAAATATATATATATTAATACAGCTGCAGCATTCTCTTTCAAACAGGATTACATATGAGACATACATTCATGACGCCCAGTAGCCTAAAGCACACAGGTACCCAGCGTCAATTTTATAATCTATAAAGAAAAGGTGGTATTATCCGCTCCGTAGATGTCCGCTGCACCGTAGTCCCACTTCCGTTCTTTTGAGCGATCAATACGGATCGGGGAACGAACCCGCGACCTCGAGCCGGTAACTGGGCCGCCGCGCACGCGCCACCGCCACCGGCGCGGTGCATCCGCCGTCAACCATTTTGAATCGCTAACTTCATTGAGGGTGTATTTAAAATTTATAAGGGTCATTCGTTTAATATCAGCTCTTTCGTTAATGGCATCATAACGTCGGCTTATGATCCAAATATTATGGATGGATCAGTTAAGGTATTCTAAACGATCTACCTAAAACAATCAGTAAATATACATTTAAGAGAAAAGCAATAGAAATTCTGAATAATATTGAAAAATAGTATACTGTAATTTGTAATTTGTTATTATTATATATAGATGTACATAATGATAAACTAGATATAAATGAAAATAAAAATAAAGTAAATAATATACGTAGAAGTAAATATGTACATGTGTGTGTATATATTTATGGATTTAGTGTATATATACATGTATGTATTGATGAAGTTATGGATTTTATTTTTTTTATATATTATATTAGCTGACCCGGCGGACTTCGTACCGCTTTGACAGTTTCCATGACAACAAACCGACTGCATGTATATGAGTATTGATATTTTTAATTGTATACAGTACTTATGTTTGATATTGTTTCGATTTATTTCGCTGGCTTTATGTAATTATTGAATTTTGTCTTGTACCGGCCTTTTCAGTTGATTTTCTATTTAGTTATTATTCTTTACGCAGGCGGGTTTTTTGTTTTTTTTTATTTTTATTTTATTTAAGTCTTTTTAGTTAGACAAATGTGCCAATCCGCAGTGGGCACGCGTGGTGGACTGACGCCCATTCGCTCTCTAAAGAGGGTAGGCCTGCAATGTAGATAATTATTATAATCGTAGACTGATGATGTATTATTCTTTTTAGTATTACGGAAATAATAATCATGCTATACTTTTTTGAAATCCTTGTGTTGAGCCCTCTAATTTGATACCCATATGTAGTATTCAAAAAAAAAAATCGTTTTTCTCCAAGTCCAATGGGGTCGCACAGACGCCATGTTTTTTTTTTTACGTCACCTGTCTAAAAACACTTGGGTAGAACTATAAATCTAATGATACCTCAATTATGTAACTCCCTTCAGCGGTTAAAGAATATTACATACATACATACATACATACATACAAGATACGCGCGAAAAACAATACCCTTCCTTTGCGGTCGGGTAATAATGATAGGCAGAATCATTTATCACTCAATAACGATTCATCTCGGAAGTCATAAATTATAACTACAAATTGTATTAGTGTAAGGTCCATGAATGGCAGTGAAAGTTTGTGAATGAGACGGTTAATGTTTTTTCTGAAGTAAGAATGGGTTATTTCATTTATCACTTTGGCTATCTGTTGTACGGATGATTTTAGTCTTATGCAAAATTGATGAGACTGTAGCGGGTCGTCGTATGTCATTTGACATTTAGACACTACCTTTAACTTTCATATCCATAGAAATCGGAATTGCGCGGAGATAAGGCAAGTTACAATTATACTACAAATACTTATTAAATAAGAAATATGGAAGAAATAATAAATTAATGTAATCAATTGATTCCAACGTAAAAATATTGTTTTAAATTCCTTAAGTAGGATAAAAATATGTAAAACTAAAAGTTAGTAAAATAATGTAAAAGTGTTTTATTTCATATAGTCTGAGATAAATATTTTTTATTGTACATCCCAAAGCACAGCGGTGAAACAAAAAAAATACGAGGCAACGACGTACAAAGTTCGGTCTTATCAACAAACGTGATTTTTTCCAGTTAAACTTTTAAAGGACATAATGGATTTGGTAGCAAGTAACAAGATATTTAAAATAACAAATAACGAACGACACATGTAAATCTTTACAACACACCCATGCATGCTTCGTAATCCAAAATAATATTAACAATAATAAATTTACCTCCAAATCAAAATCAAACTGTATTAAAATACTAAAATATGGACTATAACAAATAAATTCACTCTCTTTATCGAGTGAATGACATATGCCGCTGATGCACCCAAAAGCCATTGTAAGAGTGAATGACAAATTTGTGTCAGTAATCAGCATCACCAAATCGTCTTTTGGCACAGGACCCCAGTCTCGCGAAGGTAAAGGCCACCGCGCCCATTATTGCTGCCGACAATTACTTCAAATTTTCGAGCGCACAGAGCGAGCGGCCCTGCAATGCCAAGGCGACTGCCAAAAGGCGTGCTGAGGTCACAGCCCAATGTCAGGGGCCCTAAGAATTTTCAACTCGATTCTCCTGTTTGCTGTCGAGTATCGAGTGGTTTGTGCACGTTGCGTGACTTCCCTGTCCATACGTGAGCTATTTATTGGATGGCCAATACTGTCTACGGCCGGTTTACTGTCAAAATTGAGTCAGAAAAAAGTCTTATAAAAAAATTGGGTAAATTAAGGTGTTGTAATTGTATAGGTTGCATATCGGCATTAGCTTTCCGGTTGCTTGATATAGGATTAACATTGAATCCTAAAAGTTCTGTAGAATATGGAATGATATTTTGAACAGTGGTGGTCCAATGCAAATAAAAACACATAATTTGTGAAATGCTCTTTTTGAGGTAAACGGTAAATAGAACGATAATAAACACGTATATAGTGTTTTGACATACACTTTTAAAAATAAAATGAGATTCTAAGTTTGATTTAAAAATTGAGTACGAATTGTCCGGTACCTACTTTGTAGATAGTTTTAACTTGATAGCAAGCAATCAGTCTGCGATTTTGCACATCTGACATGTGCTAGCTTCGTGGGATAGCAAAGTAATTAAGGCCAAATGTTCCTAAATGGAAATTTTACATTTACATTTATAGCTCGAATGAAATTTGATGAAAGTTAAGCGATAATTAAAACGAACCGAATAACTAAATATTTTAAAAATTAATTGGTTTCCATTTAAACATTGTATCACTATATGTACCTTTATAACAGTGTTTTTTTATATTGAGCAACAGTCGACTTCCCTATTATAAGGAAAGGGGAACTTAAAAATAAAAAGATGAAATGGTAAACAAACTCTGGAACTTTCCACCCTAATGCTGTGGAAAAGGATAAAAGGAGATAAAAACCGGCCAAGGGTGAGTCGGACTCGCGCACGAAGGGTTCCGTACTTTATGACGTATTAAAAAAAACTACTTACTAGATCTCGTTCAAACCAATTTTCGGTGGAAGTTTGCATGGTAATGTACTTCTCTTACTTTTTCTTTCTTTTATCTTTATTTTTCTTTTCTTACTTTTATCATTCTTTTATTTAAGAAGTTACAGGGGGGGAGGACACTCATTTTACCACTTTGGAAGTGTCTCTCGCGTAAACTCAGTTTAGAAAAAAAATATATTAGAAACCTCAATATCATTTTTGAAGACCTATCCATAGATACCCCACCCCACACGTATGGGTTTGATGAACAAAAAAATTAAGTATTCAGTTCTAAGTATGGGAAACCTCCAAAATTTATTGTTTTTTTTCTATTTTTCTGTGAAAATCGGGGATGATCACATCTAAAACAATACTCTCTGCGTTGATTTGAGCATTGAGGTTGCCCCTGACTGATCCAAATGAGATTGGTTCTTCCACCGATCCAAATACCGGCCCACAACATGATTGTTCCTCCTCCATATGGATGAACTTCCTGATAAAATCTCAAGCGTTTTTGAATTTAAACAATGTAAAAAAATCATTCATATCTGAAATTCAATAAAAAGAATCAATAGCGATCCAAAAAAGTTAAAATATAAATTTTTGATGTGTGTATTTACTTGATTCAGAAAGATTTCTTTACTAGTGAAGATTTGTAAAGGGCTTTTAGTCATTATACTACTTATAGTCTAATTCTAGTTAAAATGCTGTAAACTGTCCCTAAATACATAAATAAATATAAGATTAAAATATAACCTTTGTCAATTTTAGTAGCTTTTACCGTCTTTACATTCGACAGACTTCCCTATAGTAACATTTATTTGTCGACTTCGAAGCAACAGAACGAACTCTCGAAATTTCGAAGGGCGATCGACAGTTGGTACACAAGTGGATTATTTGGCGTACTAGACACGCATACGTATAGCTTCGCTGTGCGTACATAAATGAGTGACAGTGGTCCGGCCCCCCTTTGACCTATTTTCAGGTCCCTTCTAGCAACGGGACGGTGACGCAAGCGGTGGGTACGATGCGTGGCGTGCGAGTGGGAAAGCTGCGGAGCTACGCCTTTTTATTTACTGAATGAAGACACGTGCTTATATATGTATATATATATATGAAAAAGCTAGTTTTATTTTAAATTAACAAGCAATATGACAGGTTCTTAACGTGGCACTTCTGGATACTATTTCAAATCTAGATAGAACAGTGTTGATAATAATTTCTCAAGTCATGTTTCGACTTCTTACGCTACCTGAGATGCTTAGATGCATTTTGTTCGATATTAAAAAATATCATTATTGCAGATGTAGAAATGGTGTTCAACATCATTGTTTAGTTAGGCCCTACTAACGTCCGTCCCAAGGTTGGGTTTAAACTTGCACTTGGGGAGATCTGACCAAAACCCACCACGTTAGTCCGCGCTGATTAGTGTATAGTCATAATCATAGTCATAGGTAGTCATAGATATTTATTGCATCACGTTACACAAAGATCTTACAAAACAGTATTATTTTATTACGACAACAACTGGAATCAACGGCTTAACATTTCAATTTGGTCACCCTTCCATGACCCGGTTTTGGTACTTTAATTTGCACGAGTGTAAATGAATTATGGAGTGAAATGCGTATGTTACTTAAGGTATAAAACTACATTAATAAAAGGGTATTTCAATTTTTTAGCGATCTATAACACTACACTAGAATAGAACTAGAACACTACTTCGTGTCTTAACTCTATAGTTTATCCAGGCACACCACGCGTCCTGCTAGTGACCTATGGTAATCCGTCGCTTGTTTTAAACTCTTTGCTTGATAAAAGGCAGTTTGCTAACGAACCCTCCTAAAGGGTAGAAAACTGGTACGGGAAAATCTCTCTCTACACATAACCCATACAGTAACTAATCTAAATAAATAACTTGAATTATTGAAGTTCAGAATTCGAGGAAAGATTCTGGCAGTAAAAGAAATGCTATGCATCCGCAATTCCGCGTAAATAGAGATTACGATACTAAAAATAACCTCAAATTATCTAAACTTCGGCCATGTTGCTTTCGGGCGGGCGGCGGCGGCGTCGTCAGCGCCGTCGTCATGACAACGCTGCAGCGCCGCACCGACCTAGTTTCGTGACCCGACCACCCAAATGTTAATGACCTCCAAAACTCAGGTCGAAGTTCAAGCCTTACTCGTGTAAGGGACTTATGTACCCCTATAGATGACTTTTTACGGGTCACACTGCGTATTGATCCGCCGTAATTTAAGATGGAATCTAGGTTAAATCGGGTCAGCGCGAGATGTTTGGCCACAGCCCCCCGGAAGGAATTGTGTTTTGACAACGAACGGAAAATTTTCCGCGTATTGTGATGGCTTCCACAGAACTTCGTTGATTTTTAAATCGAGCTCTTTAGCAAAAACACAATTTAAAGATAATTAAATATTATTATTGCATTTTAGTCATCGCGGAGAGTTATTGCAAATGAACGAACCGTCGTCGACCGTCGTCATATGGTGTATTTATACTACTCCAGAAACCGGGTTTAATTCCTGGTAAAGGCAAGGCAGGCAAGGCCTTTACTAAATGTGTTCGTGAACTAATAGACAAGGCATTGCAAAAGTAGCTTGTAAAGATCAAGCAAATATTCTCATATTCCATCTTACTATGATTAGGAGTGACAATACATAAATAAAATAAAATAAAAACAAAAACAAAACTTAATAAAAAAACATTTGGTTTTTTCTCCACTTTAAGAATCATCCAGTGCTGCATAATGGGAAATTCTAATGCTTTACTGGCGTACATTATACAAATCAAATCGCATTAAAACGACATGAGCAGCGCTTGCTACTTCTGCTCGATCAAAAGGAAATAAACAAATATTTTAAGCTCATATCACGAATAGTTGCATAGTCTAACTAGACTTGCTTGTCGTGACTAATGCCACAAAATAAAGAGACTGCAGAAGGTAAGCTTTATACACGACAACTCTCTCGGACACGGTATCTCGCAACAGCTCGCAACAATCTAAGCACAGATTTTGCTAGATTCTGCATCCGTGAGAAGTGTGAATGTGTGCGTTGTGAGGTGCTCGACGGCGCAGTGGTTAACACGCGTGGAGAAGCTCGATAGCGCAGTGTTAACGCGCCCGGTCTGCAACTGCTGAGGTTAAGCAACTTTCGCAAAGGCCGGTCATCGGATGGGTCACCAAAAATGTATCATCTCGAGCTCTTCCGTGCTTTGACAGGCACGTTAAGCCGTTGGCCCCGGCTGTATTAGCAGTCGTTAACAACCACCAATCAGCACTGGGCCCGCTCCGTGCCTCCGTCCTCCGCTGGCCCGTTCTCCCTATCCATCCATAGGGAAGGCTCGTGTCTTAGCAGTGGGGACATAAAATGAGCTGATGATGATGGCGGGCGGGCGTAAATATAATTGTTATCGCTCGCCGCGTTTGCTCAATACTTTTCGCCATTTTATGTTAATTGTTACTTTTTCATTTAGTTATTTATTAAATAAATATGTTGAGAAATAAGATCTAGATTAACCTAATATAGGCTTTAAGATACTACTAACTAATATTGTATTAATAATTTTGGCTAATAAATAATTTATCTATTTATGATGATGATGTGCGTGTCGCTAGCGTCGATAGCGGCATGTACGAAGGTTACCTTCTGCAGTATCCTTATTTTGTGCTAATGCTGTCAACGGTAGCCAAGTGAATGGGATTGGTAATCCTAGTCAAATGTCACTATCACTGTCACTGTTATTATTAGGTACCAGTATGACCTGTTGTTATGTTAAATAGGCTTTATTGAAATACATTTCCGGGTGCTGAAGTGTTTATCATTTAAACTATTGTTATCATTTTTAAATATTACACGTATATATTTTTTGTTTATGCAGGTATAATTTAATACCACTACCTTCATTTATTTACTATGTTTATATTTATATATGTTTATGTTTATATAAAACATATGTGATTATTTCCATGTGATATTTCGGCATATTTACATGCGCCATGAACACGGATACTATACTCGTACATAGTACATCCGCGATAATGACGCATTTCACGCGTAACTGTGCCGCAATATCGGATACGCTAAGACAACAAAAAAACGATAATATTCTCATTAATAATAACAAAAAATTAACAAATATAATAATACTTTAAGGAAGACGGAGAAAGCTTAGTAGGTTGAAAAGCAAGGTGCCTTGACAATCGCTACTTTTGAAAGATGTTACCTTCTACAATTTTTCATTTAGTTATCTACAACATAAATTCCTAATGAAATAGTAATTTGCATGCTTTGGTTTTAAACCCACCAACTTAGGTACATTGGGCTATTACGATTGCCCACTACGCTAGTCCATTAATAGTTGCGAGAGTGTGAAGGTAGTAGTCATCTAATATGAAAATTATGATGCATTATATCCGGTATATATCAGCTTAAGATTTATAAATAAAACAAACAAACATCTAGTAAAAAGTAGCCACTTATAGCAGAGTTCACAGATTTATCAGTAGTGTTTCACGTGCGTATGAGTGTATGCATCTGTCCTTTAACGAGTAGTTGGCTTGTGAGGGCGCGGGCGGAGGCGGCGTCTATTCCAAACGCGAAACTAGGCCGGCCGCCGACACCGGCTGCGGGGTGCGGCCCAAGCCAAGAGTGGTCGGGCAAATACGAGCGGGTTATGAGACACGCAGAACATATCAACACACGGTAACCAACTATGAGCTAATATTTATAAAATCTGAAAACCCATGTCACGGTTAAAATCGGAAGGATTTTGCCAGCAGCTGTTCTATCTCGAGATAAAATTGTTAATAATATGAGTCATCAAAAACAACTTGTAAAAAAAACCAAGTCTCGCAACTCAGTTCTTCTACCGTAAAAAGTTGTGAGCCATGTAATACCAAGTCGGTTAATTTTTTCAGTCCCTACTTTAGGGACCTTCTTGGCCATCGCATGAAAACACAAAATATCTCACAAATAATACATATATTATATTAAATTAGATTGTTTAGTGCGATTGCCAAGTCAATCTATTTATTTAAAACAAAAGATTTTTAATATTGATATGGTCACTATAAGATGTTGTTAGGTTAATTAATTACGTTATAACTTTAGACAGAAGGTCCATTATGTAGGGACTGAATAAATTAACCAATTTGGTATAGCAAGGATCTCACAGCTTTTTACGGTAGAAGAGCTGAGTTACGAGACTTGAACAAAGAATTTAAACGGGTATTAACGCAAACTAATTAGTAAAAAGGTATCATACCTTCTTTATACCCGACGTTTCGACCGAGTTACAACGGCCGTGGTCACGGGTTGACCCGTCAACAAACCTTTCTGGACCTTCTACTTCATTCACTGCAAATGTAACTTTGTAATCCTAAAGTTTTATATGGGATTACAAAGTTATTTTTGCAATTGGTGTATCTAGAAAACTAGACCGAAATTGCAAAATATTTTAGTGTTTCCTTGATTTATACACTAAACACTAATTGTATTCTAAATTTGAAGCTTCTATGTCTGCTAGAAGTACCTTAGAGATTTGATGATCGGTCAGTCAGTGAGTTACAAAGTTAAGAAACTTTGACTAGTTATAATTCTTAAACTACTGGTTCAAATTAATTTAAATTTGAAGTATGCCATGTTTATACAATTCCTGCTTGGTTACTGAAAATTCCGGTTTCTAGTTTTATCCAAAACGAAGTTATAAGGGTCGAAAATGACCTGAACTGTTTCGAGAAAAGGATGGTACGGCCGTGCCGCTTTTTTGCTCGACTTGGCGGGGACACTGCCGTGCTCCCAGATAATCAATTAAGGAACAACAAATAAAAAGGGCCGACGAAAGTTTCTGTCTATATTGAGCCTTGATTTCTTGCAAAGTTCAAAGGGGTCTTTAATTTACTACAGTCAGGCGCATATCCTTCCTCTCGTCCTTAGGCCATTGTCGGTAAAGTTAAAACCATTTTGCACAGAGTTCTTGTCTGATTAGAAACGGTCCGTCCGATTATTCTGCTATACCTAATACATCAAAAAACGCTCATGAAATTGACAAAATAGTGGTGCTTCAACTAACCCTAAAAAAGTTTTTACACAAATAAAAAAGAAAAAGAGAAACGATCCCACTGAGTTTTTTACCGGTTCTTCCGCGGAGACTTGCGAAAAAAATATAGGTAGTCGAAAAGCATTGCAGTTTTGTTGTTAAAACATTTTCTATTTATAGAAAATAAATCATTAATTATTTTTAGACTAGCATAAATAAGAACGCCGTACTGTTCACACGCTTCCGCTCGTCACCATGTCCATAGCCTTCATTTGCGCCAAACATTTTCAAGACATTTCGAGGACACGTATGCCAAAAAAGAAGTTCTCAGAACAGAGGTTCAAGAATCAAGATCTATGTCGCTTCGGACGAACTTAAATATAAAACTCATTTCCCGGTGAACGTGTTACGACATAAATAGGCTTGCGATTTATTCATACACTTTATGCTTTCAAAATATAGCTCTAAAGGTAGCCATTACTCTTTGAATTGGTTTCTAATAGTAGTTTGACGATATACACCACGACTAATTAGTGTTTATACATTTAAGTATTTTTGAGCTTTACTATTGCAATGTCTTTTTATTATGTCCATCAACACATTTGAAGGGTTGAAACCGAATATTCTAAAACCACCCGTCAACCAAACTGAGTGCAGTGTTGATCCCCGATGAATCGATTCTGGAGTCGGTTGTATCATTACAAGACACCTGGACAGCAGAGGCGGATTGTAGAACTAGAAAAGAGTTACTAAAAACCTTATTTTCTTTTTTTATCAAGAAGTTGTGACTAGAGTCGGAATCGATCACCAGCTATTGTTACAGCACATCATTTAAGTGCTCATATCATGCAAGTATATATGTAAATAAAAAAGCAAGTAAATAAATAAAAAAAAGAAAAAAAGAAAAGTATATTAAACCTCATTGTTAATTATTTTATCAAGAAGTAAAGACTAAAATAATAATGCTGAAGAGACGGTACACGGTACGGTTAACGGTAGTTTAGTTTAGTAGTTTAGTGTAGTAGTTTTTATCGAACATTTAAAAAGTTCGTGACCTACAAGACGCCTGCACAATGCCTCAATTTATTTTTAACCATATGAATAAGACATAACGTTCAAAGTCAATTGAGGATGACAGTTCGTGGTAGTCTGATATGCAGGCGTGTGTAGTACATAAAACCTCATTTCTAAAAATTATAACATGTTGAATAATCAAGCGATAAAAATACGTTAACGTTTAGATGATCTGCGGCCGCTCCATCCGACAAATCATTTCGCATGCACTTTAGAAAGCGATTCTTTCACTGCGCAATGGTAATTTATAGTAATGAAGAGAGATCATTGCACTGCGTTTTGTGAATTGTTCCTCAATTTCACTATACTTGGCCGAGATCCAGCGTTTTTTCCGATGTTTTAGGCTCTAATTAAAGGTAACATGGAAAGTGGTTCGTGCGGTGAATTAGAAGTTAGATGTAATACGCAAATGCATGTGAGACCTTGGAGACGACGCGATGGTATAATACACTTTCACTGATACTGATACATTAAAGCCACGCCCTTCTACTACTAAAGTTGAAAGGATACTTTTTGCTATTTGATGATTGAGGATACTTTTATTATATGACATAAATCTTGATTAGTCCAGTTGGTTGTACGCCTTGATGACCGATTGGCAAAGCGCTCGATCCGAAACCCGAAAGTCCCGGGTTCAAATGCCAGGTCGGGTAAAGTGTGTTTTGGATTTCTCGATGCATAACCCGGATTTGTGATTACCAACCCGCATTTGGCAAGCGTGGTGATTAAGCCAATACCCATCAACTGTAGTGATGACTTGATTTCAATGATGGAGGCTTTTGCCCAGCAGTACAACATATACAATAGGCTTTTAACTTTATTTTATTTACTTTGGTTGTACAAGTTCTTAATATATAGGTATTATTTCCTGAAATGAGCCAAGGGCACTTCAATATTAACACAGCCACTATAATAATCTGTAAACTTTATACATAATACAAATTCAGACGGACTCACGGAACACTACTGATGTTATTATATATCTAAACATTTGTTTCAGCTCTAGAAGCATTATTTTAATAGGTACTCCTTTAGTCGTCCACAAAACTATTCTCTTAAAAAATGTGTCAACAAAATGTTAACTATACTTTGTTTTATGGCATAATTCAACTTTTTGCTGCTTTTATGCCAAAAATATAACCGATATTTGTTGGACTCGAACCCATGGATGTTCGCAAACCGAGTGACTGCTTAAAGTAAAGTAAAAAAACTGTTATATCAAACAAGCTCGTCTTTTGACACACATAAGCATTTTAAATTAGTCACTCTCTCATTCATCAGCATTTCACATCAG
This sequence comes from Eudonia mercurella, assembly GCA_963082485.1. Classification (NCBI taxonomy): domain Eukaryota; kingdom Metazoa; phylum Arthropoda; class Insecta; order Lepidoptera; family Crambidae; genus Eudonia; species Eudonia mercurella. The sequence goes on along the minus strand of OY720025.1, from coordinate 16,874,283 downwards.
ACTCTACCACCACCGCCGGTGGTCAAAATGCAGAGTTCTATCTCCTGATAGAACACCCCGAAATCTACCTAGATTCCGGGTAAAATCTTGATAGCATTTCTTTATAAATAACCTAACTGTTGGCAAAGCTGGGACCTTCCAAATCTCTCGATACGTCTCACACTTTGGCGTTCTCCCCCACCAATCTCAATAATAATAAAGAATACGAACAACCCCGCTACACACGACTTTAAACATTTATACTGACACCCCCCACAAAAGTAAAGTAGGTGTCAGACAACCTTGCACAAACACAAGGTACCATCTGCGTCAGGTCATAACGCCAGATCAGGATGCGTCGAAGCGCGTTAACTCTTAAGACTAGTGTCTCGAGCGAGTTGCCTCGTGGACACGTATAGTCCACTCCCTAATATCCAGATAAGTTACCGGAGCTGTAAGCTCGCTCACTTCTCTTTGCACTAAGGGTAGAATTCGCAGTTTCAACTGCTCGGGTCGCCAACTCTAAAGTCGACTACCACCACTTCTCAGTACCCATCCAGGTACCTCGCCAGTTCCACAATCTTACGCGGCTGGCTTAACCGGAGACATTGCATCTAGCGGGCGCCTCTACCCTTATCCAAACTAGTACCAGAGATGTTGGTAGCGTACTCAATGAAAACCACCGAGCAGAACAACCAACTATGGACAACTCACGTGTCCCGCAAATCCTTTCGCTTCGAGCCCCACCGAGACTGCTACTCGGACCCGCTCGCTGCGCACGAGATGGAAGCCTGGTCAGACCTCAACCAGACAAACGAACATTCCCACCTCTACAGCTAACCACATAGCCACCACGAGACCAAACCATGTCTGGGTAGAACATAAAACCCTTTCCTTCTTTGAATTCGGTAAAATATCGAGGTCTTCCCTCCAACGCTTTCGTTGCCGACTCTTACGCTGCCGCCTTCGGTTTTTTACTATCTATTATATAAAAATCAATTGCTGTTCGGTCGTCCCGCTAAAACTCAAGAATGGCAGGACCGATTTGGCTAATTTTGATTTTGAAATATTTGTGGAAGTTCAGGGAAGGTTTGAACGGTGAGAAACATATATAATAAGTAACGGAAAATACTAGAAACGACAATTTAATTTTCCAATACAAAATGATTTGTTTGTTTTGTTGTCATGGAAACGTCAATATATAAAAAAAAGATTGATTTCGCTGATAAGCTCAAAAATGTTTAGGAGTTTGCTGTTATCTGTAAACGGCTTTCACAGCGTCATCGGACTTTTTTGGGGGCGGCGAGAAACTTAAAGGGTTCCTCAAGCCACACTGCTTGATCACGATCATAACAATGTCAGAAGGTTTCTAGAGGGAATGGGATCACGCAAGCGTGCTCCCGCACTCTACTAGATTCTCCGAATAGTTTGGATAGGATTGGGATGGCCTATACCGGGGTACATTAGTGGTGTACTTACGTTATAAGCAGATGTGTGTCTAAATCAGTATTTATACCCTAACTATTCTAACTAATAGTAACCTAACTCAATATGCGAAAGTGAGTTTGTTTGTTTGTTTGTTTGTTATTTGCTATGCTTTCACGCGTATACTATTCAACCGATAATCATGAAATTTTGTACATAATATATTATATTCCCAAGAGTATAATCAAAGACTTATTATTAAAAACAGAGTTTGTTTGTTTGTTTGTTTGTTTGTGTGATACCCTTCACGAGTAAACTATTAAAATTTGACTAAATGTTTGTTTTGTTGTCATAGAAACTGTCAAAGCGGTACGAAGTCCGCCGGGTCAGCTAGTAATAGATATAATCAGATAGCTACAGCACAAATTTTAATTGTTGCTAAGTTAAAAATAATTGAATAATAGTAAAAGAAAAGCAACAACTACAACGCAAAGATATCAACGATAGTACAAACGTTCCGCTTACGTGTATTACGGTTAGCGTCGCTATCTGTGTCACGTTATCGCGAAATCCTTCGTATTTTAAGGCGGTAAGACAATGTAAACAGAGTCACGGCCGGTTGTCGATCTCCTAATTTGATGGTCACACATTTATACTATTTTTCATACAACGCTTTATCACTACGACATTTTTTATTTTTTATTTATAACCTATAAAGCCTCAGTCCAGCAAAGAGTTTCTATCAATAACTTACGTGCTCGGCCAGGCTGGGTTGTAGAAGTCGAGATCGTCGTGCTAACGTTTGCGCAGCAAAATTATATGGAACATTTGAAGTGCTATGTGAAGAAACTCTATAAAAACTTGCAAAACAACTGTCATAGTGTTCTTTCTTTCCTGTATTATCTCTAATGTTTTTCATAACATATCTATATATTAATATGTGAAACAAAAACTTTGTACCCCTTTTTACGAAAATTGCGCAGACGGAGGAGTATGAAATTTCGCAGATTTATAGTTTATATAGAGAAGATTATCCGAATGTTAATATTTTTTTTAATTTTGCATAAAAAATACATTAAATCAACAAAAACAACATTACACACACTACCATGTATTTGACACACACGCATATGTGTTTAACACAAACGCATTATACTCTTTTCAAAAATTTCAAAAATGGAAGAGGAGCGGACGGTTAATTTTTCAGTGCTTAGGATACAATCCGTGCAGCCTTAATAAAATTACGGTCGAATTTCAACCACTGGGCGACCACTAGTTCATATAAATGCCTGAAGCTGCGCCTCTTGTTCCACAGAACAATTATCATGGTAGAGCTGAGTGGCGAATGAAACTCAGCAAGTGTCAGTTTTACAAAAATATAATAACATTCGGGCCACGGTCCATCGCTCGAAGCAGAACAATAATGAGTTCGAGAAGCGAACTTGCCCCAGTGACCACGGGAGTGTCTGATATAAATAGTATAATACACAAGTCTATTGCACAATTAAATGGTCTTTAGCAAAGTTATTCGGCGTCGCCATGACGAATTCTACAAACTCACACAACGAATATACGCAGCGCGGGACCTAACGTAATGGCAGAGAGTTTATTTTTGCTGTGACAGCATATGTCAGGGTGCTTAGAGTGCTGTATAATATGAACATTTCTTCTTGACAGGAAAGTGAAGTCTGCAGTCTGCAAACTGAAGTCTGCAGTTTGGTTTTATTTTCTAAAACTTGTGTTAGGTAGAATATTAATGTGAAATATCGGTGGATTATTACCTATTAAGTGTTCATGAACGTGCATGAGTGGTGGCAAATGAGACTAAACAGTGCAACGTCACTTTCAAATTCTCTCAAGAAGTCCGCGTCAGGTAAAGCCCCATGTATTTACCGAGGTACTCTAGGGGTTGAGGGGTATATAATTTTTCACTACTCTACTCATTACTATTATCATTATATAACAAAGGAAATATTATTTATTTGTATAACTTGTAAGAAAAGTTACTTTGACACTGGCTATCAAAGGAAGCTATCAAATAAGGAAAGAAATATATAAAATTAGACACTGTGTTGGTCGTGTACTGTGCGCATAGGCCAATAATAGTTGGAGCGTATTGCGACTGCGCGTTGACTCCAATTATGCCCGTTGTTGCTACTCAGATGTAATTCTGCTGTAACGTTTGGTTGTTTTAGTCCTATTCTAGATTGCGATAAAAGTCAAAACCAAATGACGATAATGCATTTTGTATGTAATTAGGTAAAAAATACCTACAAGAACGCACCTGAAAAATTAAACTTACGGATACAGTTTGAACAAGGCTCCATGTCGTCATACTTATATTTGGAAAACGTTACTGGTATCAATTGAAGTAATCAAACGATTATAAAAGTTAAAATAGTCCAAATAATGAGCTCGTCGGCGTAGTGGCTTACATTGACGTTGAAATTGCGACCTTGCTTGTTGAAGCACTTGGCGCAATGGCGGGTCACGAGATGGGTGAGCAAATTATATCTCGAGCTCTTATATACTTCGGGTGGTACGTTAAGCCGTTGTCGTAAGATAGCAGTCATACAACCCACCACCAATAGCCATTAGGCTACCGTGCTGGCCTACAGCGAAGGCCTAAACTCTCTATAGATCATGTGGGAGGGCGTGAGCTTAGAAGAAAGACGTTGATAAGCTTGTAATGATATAAGTCCAAGCACAATGCGTATATTTTTAGTAGAAAAAACTTTTTTGCAAATATAATTGACAGAAGAGTTTCTATTCGATCAGACGTTCCGCTGAAACTAGGTGTTTCCAGGTTGTGTCATTTCAAAACGGTGCGTTAAATCAAAAAACAAAGCCGTCATTTGTTCTTTTACATAATGCTATACAAAAAAGGTGCAAAACTTTTCAAGTAACCTATTTTTCATGTTTCCAAGGAGGCGAGTTGCATCTGACATTTGTGAACTACTCATACGTAGTATCGTGTGATATCAAAACGATGCGTTGAAACAAAAAACATAGCCGTCAATTGTTTTCTTACATGACGCAACACGAAAAAAGGTGCAAAACTTTTCATGTAACCTATTTTCCATGTTTCCACGGAGGCGCGTTGCATCTGACATTTGTGGAAAAGTGCACGGCTTGGTAGCTACGGCGGGCGGGGCGCGGGGCGGGCGTCCGCCGGTTCGCGCGGCGTAACCTACATACCGGTCAACACTCCGGCTCAGTCAACACTCGCTACAGGGCCATTAGGTGCGTTTGATAGGCTAGTACACTTGAACGAGTCCACTTGAAAGCCCTAAGTCGAACCGAACGGCTTTGATGAAAAGTTTCATCGCTTAAGTATTTGGTAATTGATAATCAATTTGGAAATATTTTAGTTAAAATGATGTACATTTTAACTAAAATACTTGGCATTATCGCATTTACTTATAGGGATACTTTAAAAAAAACCTGCTGCGGTGTCATTACAATATTGTTTTAAAAGAACAAATCTGTAACATTTAATTTAAGTGAAATTGCTTACCATTGCTGAAAGAAAATAACGTTTCTACGCTCATTTGTAAAAGAAAAACCATTTATGTGTGACTACGATAGCATTCAAAACTTGGCGTTTGCTACGAAGCGCTACGATCTTCGTAGTAGCTGCGCGTAGCTTTTAGGGGCAGAAATTTCATATCGCTGGCATTCAAAGACGGATCAAACTATTAAAATTAAATTAATTGTTGTTATCTTTAATCGTATTTACACACTTTGTGTGTATTTGGTTCTTGATTGACTGTACTAGACGAACATTACCTAGGTACCTCATAACTCAGTTGTGAAATTTGCTTTTGACGATCCGTTTAAACTTTAACCCCCGAACTAATAAACAGAGTATAAGCTTCGAATAGTTATTTCGTGTTTTATCTCTTTTACACTAATTTAAAGTAAAGTTTTCATGACGGGTACAAAACACGGAAAATCTGTTTCAAGTTTACCTACACTCTGTGTATTAGTAAGACCTTATTTATGATTAAGGAAAGAAGCTTACCATAGTCATCTACTCCAAAGTAGATTCTAGTCCAATACATCATCGAAACACTCACCTGAAACAAAAGAATGTACAAATTAAAACAAATATCGTACTGTACGGTTTCCGCGTACGCTGCTCGCCAACCACGCCAGTGACCGTAAAACGTATTTTATGGCCAAACATTTGTGAACACAAACTTTGGCTGACACACATACTGCGTAACCTATAAAAATCGTATTAATAAACGTCGAGTTTCTTTCACGGCTGTTAAGGTAGTTTATTCGTGTAACGCAATTCAACTTGAGTGGACTGTAATAAGTTTGCTGCTAGTTTTTGTCACAGACCAAATATCCAGATAGACGACGCATGTGTCACGATTTGTATGAAAACGAAGCGTGCCACATTTTTTGACATATCATGATTTGACAAGCGCTATTTTTTTTTTTGCTTTTAGTTGATGGCTTCGTGCGATTAGCACATTTAGCCAGTGTCAAAGTAATTTTTCTAACAAGTGTAATACTGTTTCTTTCCTATATGATGATGATGAATGATAATAGAAATGAGAAGTGAGAAATGATATACCCCCCAACCCCTCGAGTATCTCAGTATAGATGTGAGGCTTTACTAAGTCCTCGGGCGGACTTGTTGAGAGAATTTGAAGACGAAAAGTGACGTTGCACTGTTTTGTTTCATTTGCCAACACTCATGCACACTCACGAACACTTAACGGTTAATATCCACCATTATTTCACATTAATATTCGACATAACACAAATTTTACAAAATAAAACAAAACCGCAGACATGACTCTTCACTTTCCCGCCAAGAAGTCCAAGCGCTATTTAGTGAGGGAAACCACTTTACGAACTAAATCGATTTAAAAATGCCGCGCTGCGAACAATTTTAATACATAAATTCGTTCATCGATTTATATCGAAAGCAAAGTGACTATAAACTATCTGATTAAGAAGTTTTATTTTATTACTAGCTGTGCCCTGCGGTTTCACCCGCGTTAATTAGCGACTGTTCCACTCCTATTAGTCATAGCGTGATGTAATATAGCCTATAGCCTTCCTCAATAAATGTACTATTCAACACAAAAATAATTTTTCAATTCGAACCAGTAGTTCCTGAGATTAGCGCGTTCAAACAAACAAACAAACAAACAAACAAACAAACTCTTCAGCTTTATAATATTAGTATAGATTTAAATTTTATTAAGAAATAATCAATAACACAACGCGAAAATAGCGAAACGCTACCTAGATTCTTGCAGCGCATATGCCGTCAGGTCGTTCAATAAAAAGAAAGATCAGCGGTTGATTTTTCGAACCGGTGACCAACTCTCACGCTATGATATCAATTCGGTAGTTGACTGGTTAGTTAACAGAGAAACTTTTTAGTAACTGTCAAAACGATTTTTATCAATAGAAACTGTATGGGAATGATGAACTATGACGTCACTATTTTGTTCCGTCAATTCAGTGTTTAGTAATAACTTTTTAGGTTACAGAAATTCATGCTAAAGTCGAATAAAAAATAAATCAATGTTTCAAAGATTTCTCACGTGACTTCATTTATTTGTTTAATGTTCTGGAATTATTTGTAGTTGTTGTCAACATTCCTATTACGAACGAGTGCTCCTTTTTCTCTTATTCAAGTTCACTGGTAACTTATCTATGACACCGAAAATTCTTGAACGGTATGTATCTTAGTAATCAAATTGTATATAATGGAAATATTATGATATTTCATAATGTATTTCATTTTACTTATAATTCGAGATCACCAGTGAGATTAAAAATCTCCCCTCAGTACCTAAATATAACAATTACAGACATTTTGGTGTAAACAACGTGTTCAACGAAAATATATACGGCATTAGGAAATAATTACAAAACCGCCATTAGGCCAACGACCGACAAATTATAATGTCGATGCCAAAATAACTTCCCGATTTTAACTGTTTTCTTGCGGAAATAAAACAGTTTTGATACGTAACGCGCTTTTAATTTACCTTATTTTTGATTTTTTTACCTAAATAATTAAACTGTATTGGTGTGTAAAAAAAGTCAGATAAGATATCATTTTGTGGAGGTAATAGGTTTAAAAAAAGCCCTCTCTTAAAAATTTTTAATTACTTTCATAATATAATTTCGTTCCAATCATCATAATTTCGTAAGCAATTAGAATCGAATAGACGTTTCATAGAGTAAACGGCACTTATTAGAAAATTTTACAGAAAAATGACAAAAGCGACTGTGCCTCGAAACGGACGAGAAGTACGTATGAAACGATAGTTTGATGTTCATTGTCCGTTTACAAAATACACTACCCATATGTATAGAGCTAAGTAAAGCCGCAATGTATGACGAACATGTGACATACACTAGATTTTCTCAAAACTGTCATAAAATCAAAATAAATCATTTTAAAATTAATTACTAATATTTGTATCATACAATTACTTTCTGGCGGAAGGCATCGTGTTCTACTTATTGGCCACTTACAAATGAAGTGTTTTTACAATTTATAACAGAATATTGAGGCATTTTTCGTGTTTTTAACAGATGTCTCTCTTGGTAAATGTCGATCGCAGACTGAATATAAGCAGCGGTCAGTTAAGCACAGATGGGCTCATTTGAAATAGATGTAATTGCGTGATCTATGTTAATGTAGGTCTGTGGTTTTTGGCATACTTTGTTTTCGTTAAACTATAATAACTAAATTTAAAATAGCACTTGAAAAAAGGTGATTCTGCTAAGGTGGGGCTCGAACCGAGGACCTTGCGCAATCCAAGCGACAGCTTTTCCAGCAGCTTTTTCATCTACGATATATCATACACTATATTTCAGTTACGATGACAGCTATATAATTACTCTAACGCCTTTATGAATGCAACATATCAATATAGAAATAAGACTTCAAAACCATCTTATTACTGATCTGTAACAAGAAACTATTTATGTTGCTGTGTTGCCTCTAAACGCCGCTAATTCATGTATCTATAAATCTAGTTGCTTCAGGCTAGGCGAGTCACTGGAACACCAAAGGCTAGCCGTGTGAACGCACTAACGCCAGCATTAGATGCGACTAGACGAGGCCACAGCTATCAGTGAAATGTCGAGAAGGAAAGAGAGGGAACACACAAAGTATTTGTTGCACACAACGGCGCGGGTGCAGCTCACGCGCACATCGACAACTTTTCTATTTCTATTACGCGGTCTAGGGTTGGCCACTAATAAAAAGAACAGAAGCATCACGTGTAGCTACTCGGTTGCGTCCGTCGGTTCTATTACGACTTACCTACTTTAAGCGTCAACGATTTTAAGTAGGCACTTTCAGCTTCAGAAAAAACTGTAAACAAATTACTTCTCAACAATAACAACAGAACCGTAGGCGTAGTAAAAAGTCACAGAGTTTTGTAACCTAAAATTAATAAAAATAAATGATTTTCATTTTGAACAAAATGAAGATCTTTGATCTGGGGCAATTTTTTTATTTATGGATAGTAGCAGTTATAGTTTATAGTTTTTATAAGTTTTGTTTTAAGTAGTTTAATTTACTTGTGATTCTTTTGATTGTAAATAATACAATTATAGTAAAACGTAAATTACGATTGAACAAAAGATCTTTGTGTTAATAAGAAAGTTAGACTATTTATATGCTTTTGCATTTCCTTTCTGCAGTATATAAAAAAATTAAATTATATATTAGCTATTCAAGATATGGTATTCGACAAATTAAACAAAAATAAAAATGAAAGTTTTGTTATATTATGATAAATTATATGACATAAGATATGGTTTTCGTACGTAGGTACAGACGCCTGCACATTAACGGTCCTAAAGTGTTGAATTTCTTCAATAAATATTCAGCCCTATTCCATATACATAAAGTTCAAAGTCTTTTGAGGAAATTTGACAGTTTGTCGGGTTGAACGTACGAAAAATATAACAACAAAATAATCACATTGTTATTTTATTACATTCTGGTCACACTACCATTGCACACTATCGATTTCTTTGGGTGACGTCTAACGATGGGAGGTAACGTCGGAAAGGAGCATTAGTATGCAAGGCCGGTGGCAAAACGGATCATGTTGTCGATAGTTCATGTTGCCTACAATTTTTCTAGTGTTAACGTCGATACAATTTGTACATCATTTCATGTGACTAAAGTTCTAACTGCTACTTATTATTTAAATTACATTTAACTTGTTATATTTAACACTTTATAGACCATAGAAAAATATATAAATGTTACGTAAATGGCAAAGTATGGGTATATTGTTTTGTAAAGCATTATTATTCTGGTTCAACAATTTGGAGTGTGTGACCGATGGACTACGTATCGATATTTTAATCAATAAGGAATTTATTAATAAATCTAAAATAGTTTCTATGTAATAAATGTTTATTTAACAAAGTTCTTATTGATGATAATTTTATAAAAATATTAATCTTTCAGATATTATTAAAAGGTTTTGAAGTAAATATAAGCTTTGCTCTTCTAGTTACCGTGCCCGAAAAAATTATGAGACAAAAAAATATGTTAATAAGTAACACGTGTAATTTGCAAAAAACAAAACTATCGAGTATTAAGTTTATTCTTATTATTGTACAACAAGGAAATTATAATGTTTTAAATATATAAACGTGCCTTAGGTACGCTTACATTACGATTTAGTAAAATAATATAATCTCTCTGCTCCTAATAACAGTAAAATGATTGCTAATTAAATAACATGCTAATAAGTCATAATCACAACACACAATATTAATTATTATTGCAGGAAAAACGCTGTCTAGGCCAATATTCGGTAAGGAGGTTACTTGTCGATAAGAATCAATGCGTATGTCGATATGCAAATATATACCCTTTGTTGTTGCAAATAAGTGTCATGAACGTTTGTTATGCCGCCACGGTTCGGTTACAGTACAAGCCGCACTTGATAGTGGGAATCTTGATAGCGCCGCTGATAAGCGGTGCCCAAACTTGCGACAGACGGTGCGTGAACTTGGGTAACCTCAATAAATAATATAGGCCATTATTAATTTAGGCATATTGCGCACAACATTCAGATGGGCATATGAAAAGATTCATTTGCAAAAATGTATTGAATCAACACATGTCTGTCGGCAGTTGAATGAAAATACGTTGTTGGATGAAAAGAGAAGTGGGGCTCGGTTGCAGCTCATTGGGAGAATATTATAAATGCAAAAGTATGAATGTTTGATCTTTAGTCAGATTGAAACGCCACAAGATAGAATAGAATAGAATAGAAAAAAATGTATTTGGTACAATTACACATACACATTTAAAACACATAAACATCACTTTTGCACATACCAAATTGGTTTCCGCTCAACATAAATGTCCTTGTGTTAACCACGACGCTGGTCTTCCGCGGATGACATATTTAAATTAAAATAATATTAGGAAAAAAATATATATTTGTTTTGTGGCGCCATGACATGTTTACATTTAATAAATACAGCTTTTATAAAAAAAAAACACATTTGTAAAATTAATTGTTAAATAGAATATAATACATACATTTATGAGTTTAGATAATAAATAAGTATAAATATCAAATAAAAATAAAATGTAATAAGTAAAAAACCTAAATTAGAATATTAATTATATATCATGTAATACTGCGAATTCACGATTTCTGAACGCTTAGAATATATTGTTTGTATTGTATATAACTGAAAAAGAGAGAGAAGCATTATATATGTTAATCCAGACGATTAATCAAGACCTTTCAACCTGACTACCAGTTCTACAGTGTAACATCGCATTCTTTCTGAACTCCTGATAAACAGTTTTAAAACCCTTAGGCTATCGTGGTGGCTTATGGCCTAATATCCATATGTGCTATGGTTCAAGTGGGACGGTTTGAGCCCAGCAATGGCACGTTTACACGCTAAAGATAATAGTGTAGTGAGTGGAAGTTAATGTTGATTTTTTATCCATAATTGTAATCTTCTCGAAAGACGGCTTAAATGTTCCAGATATTCTTTCAACATGTTATAGTACAGTGTTTGCTCAGGCGCTCTGCAAAGAGTCGTGTGCGCTCCGCACACTTCCCATAGAAATTGGGTTATCTTGACAAATTGGTTTCAGGTTACCACACAACTGGGATTCCGAAATATGATAGCTTGCGAAAGCGTAAGGTGCGGAAAATTTTGACCCCACTGCTTGGAGTCAACTAGTAATTCATACTGATTGATAGAAGCTATGATGGATAGCTTATGATGGCGTTAGTATACCAAATAAAGGACGATGATATATAATGAGGATCTACCAATTATCATTTTCATAAATGTCAAGTCAATTGAGGTTGTAAATAAAGTTTTTTTTCATTGACACAATTAATTTTAATCTGAAATTTATTATTTTTTTATACATTTACACCTCGGCTTCACAAACCATACAAAAGACTTTGTAATTAAGAGAAGCCGCAAGAAAACTAATGGAGAAATGTTGCTTTTAATTGTAGATAAGTACATCAATAAAAAAATAGGGTAGTACTCGCAGATGTTTTGAAAAATCACGACTATTAAATTGATTCCCTTTTAAATCTTCGCATATAAACTCGACGCCGAATAGTTTCATCATCAGCTTTTCGTCATAATGCGTCATCGTTTCGATAAACAGACTTCCAAATAACTCAGTCTGCCGCAGTTTAACCTTTACGAATTGTTTGTATGGAGTCATTTGCCCTATATTCAGATTTTGGGCTGGCACAGTGCCCAAAAATAATTAGTCACCGTTCGGCAAGCTTGTGCCCGTCGCTATCCTAGCAAAGGTGATTCTTGGAATGCTTTAGCTTTTGGCACGACGATTATAAAGCGTTGTACCAATTTAAGTATTCAAAAATGCTGTGAGTAATGAAGAAGATTTGGAATACCTAACATTATTGTTGAAAATATTTTTATTATTATTTTACTTTACAATTAGAATATCGCGATACTTTTATAAGGGTTTAGCGGATTTCTTACAATGTCACTTGAACAATAATTGATGTTGACACAATACAATAATGCCTTAAAATAGGTATACTATAAAATATGTAGAGCAAAATAGCACATCTTTTTTTCTCACACAATGTATGCTACGGAAACTAAAAATAGCTTGAGTAAGAAATAAGAGAAACAGTTCGATGATTGACAATAAAACCACTTTCAAGCAAAATTAATGATCGCAGTAAATAAATACTCTACCTACAAGCAGCGCACCCTGTACTAATTTAGCGTAAACTGGCGTTAGAGCTACTCGCCGCTAGATGGCGCTGTTCACACTAATCTTTTATGTGTTGTTCGATACGATATATGAACGTAAAACGTAATAAATAAGGAATTTTGTAAACAACAGAACATTATATATTGTTAAACAATTTCAAGTGGTTTGACTCATAAAAGACCTCCGGTGGATTTTTAAGTGGTTTGTTACTTATGGTGGTAGGCTCCGGCTACGCTTACATACTGTGAAATAACATGTCGCTAAGTGGCCCCGTGTAATATCCGGTGAACTAATCACTCTTTAGATGAGAACTTGATGAGAGGTTGACTGTTTTAAAGGAACCATCATAAAGTGACCAAGAGAATTTAAATAAAAAAATACGTAGCAAAGTGCTACGTCGTAGTCAAAAGTATATCTCACAAAAATGTTTGCGAATGAAGTTCTTAACAAAATAATGTTATTTTTAGCTTTGTCTGAATAATTACTTTATAGGTTTAATAATTTATTTAATGCCTTTTTCAAGTAAGTCTTGTTTATACAAACTAATAAGGTACGTTACTAGAATTCTATATCAAAAAAAATATAAATTTTAAAGGCTACTATTTAGCTCTGATGAAAGTCACTACGCCATCTGTTCATAAGACTACGGCTGCAGTCCTGAAAAACAAAATAATCAATATCTCCTACCTATATGAAATTATTAAACTTCTCCTAAAGTCAACAAGTTTAACGAACCCTTTATAAATATACCAAAAACTCATTCAATAGAGCATATCTACGCCAATACGAGTGGTAGTAATAACATCGGCACTTATTATATCTGCACCACCCACCTCCCTTACAGCATAATTGAACTTCACGTAAACATTGGCTGCGTCTGTGTGAGTGCCTGTAGAGACCTAGGGCATCTGAATGCGTCGCGTATGCACGCTCGTTGGGGTAGGTCGGCACTTGCACAGAGACTGCTTAGTGCTTGTGTGTGCACTTTGTGCCGCTACCGATTTTCCTTGTATACGAGGGATATGTCAGCGTTCGATTTTATGCATGTTCTTTAATCTAGTCTTAAGTGTACGTTGCAGAGTTCGTAGCATGTCTAGAACGCATTTGATTTGGTTAAGTTCGTTCGATGTTTAGGCACTTGCTCTTTTAGGGATAGCAAATATAAACAATTAGAAAAGGTAATATTTTTACACTATTATATTTTTCTTTTAAGTGATTTTAAAAGCGATTCACACTTTCGTCTATTAAAGCGAAGACCCTGTGTTGAGCCTAGGTGGGGACTGCCCCCGATGGCTTTTACAGATGCTGTTTTACCACCCTTAGGTTAGTCAAAGTCAAAGTCAAAGTCAAAGTCAAATATTTTTTATTCAAATAAACTTTAGAAAAGTGCTTATGAATCGTCCAAACAATTTTACCTACTACCCATTCAGGACGTCTATTTTTTAGCTGTGGAGAAGAATGGGCGCAAGAAACTCCACAGCTTTAATATAAGTAACGACATTTACAAAATTATATGCCGTTACCAAGTTATACAAGTTTAAAATTACTTAACAATATTTTAAATTAGAGATACCTGTTGGAGTGGTTGGAGCATTTTAAATCCATGCTGTCTTGTCTTCAATGTAATCAGACATTTGGTAGTTTCTCAAGTTCGTGATGTTCATCAGGGTGTTCAAATCATAAGGCGATCATAAATAATTATCGCAGTGCCTATACTAACTTTTCCTGTTCAAAAGTGAATTTTCGTACGATACCATGCGGCGATTAAGATTAATCTTTTTAACCGTAATAAACGTAAGTACTGTCACGCAGTAATCTCAAACTGATGCAGTTACATACAAACTTCTAACAAAACTCTATTCGTATAACTTACTTCTGTCTAACAAATAGTAGATACATCCATTCGTCCATACACAACGTATTAATGTTATCATCCAATTTAGGCTATATATTACGCGCAAATATAAAACAGTCACGAACAAATAAAAGTGTATTCTACCCCTTATTAGCAAACAAATTGGTGCATCCCGACGGTGTACGAGATACATGTATACGAGAACATGTATACGGATGCAATAGCACACTTGCGAAGATCGTGGTGTGCATTGTCCAGACTAGTATCTAACTATCTAGACGTCTAGATATGTGTGCATCGATGCACGTTGGCGTAGGTCCTAGGGGTTGTGGGGTAGGTCGGGGTACCCCAGCACATAATCAAACGCGGTGGGACTCCTTGTTTTGCCCAGTAATGAGTTTTTGTTGTTGTCGGCTGATTTGTTACCGTATTATGTACGGTGCACGCTGCAATCGGCGGCGGCGTTCGGTTGTTTATGCTCTTTTGTTTGTGTTTTGGCACTTTTGGAGGATTGGCAGCTTTTCGAATGGTCGCGCGTTTGTTTTTTATGGGTACAAAAATTAACTAATATTGTGTATATATATTTTTTTATATGTACATAAATTAACTAGTACTTACCTACATAAATTGTGTATATAAATAACCATTGGGGACTACTAAACTGCTGGTTGAGATGTTTGTGATTGAGTGCGATAGTCAATTGTTTTAGATATTAGTAAACATTAATTTCGATTTTTGTTGTTTTTGCTTTGAAGTGTTCGAGGTTCGATTGGCAGTCGTAGATTTTTTTGTTACAGTACATACGTTATAGAATTGCTAAATTCTATATAATTTTAATTCAAGTCATTAGAATTATATATATTTTTAAATCTTTGCTTCTAAAGAAGAGCTCAACGGCGTAGTATATCCGTTCGCGCATTCCTTCTGGTGTCGATTACTAAAGTTGAGCAACCAAGTTAAGCTTTATTTTAAGATGGGTGTTTTTAAGCTTCCATGATTTCATCAACACGTTTTGTTGTTGATTCCAGCTGTTGTCCTAAAGCGACAGTCACTATCACCTATCAGCAGAACTTCAAGTAAATTAATAAGATGACTATAATACCGTTATATATATATATATATTTATATAGTAGATCGAGTAGATCCGGTAATACGTTACGGTTTCAAAACACATATCGGTATGTTAGGTAACGTTACCATATTCTTGCGTAATACGTACTATTAGTTATTCTATGGTAATACGTAGTAAGCTGCTATTATGTAATAACGGCTGATTCAAGATCGAACTCCTAGTCTCCAAATAGGGTTGAGATGGTAGAAGGGTGCTTTTTAGGAGAAAAACTTTGGATATTAGAGTTTCCCTGTGATTCGGATCTTTCAAAGGGCCCTCGGTCAACTTAGAGGTCTTGGTATAAAATATCTCTTTGCTAATAATATATGGCAAGTAAAACTTTTTAGCTTGAACTTTTTTTGAGAAGCTCGATGGCGTAGTGGTTAACGCGCCCGGTCTGCGAGTGCTGAAGTTAAGCAACTTTCGCAAAGGCCGGTCATCGGATGGGTGACCAAAGATTTATCATCTCGAGCTCCTCCGTGCTTCGGAAGGCACGTAAAGCCGTTGGTCCCGGCTGAATTAGCAGTCGTTAACAACCACCAATTCGCACTGGATCCGCGTGGTGGTTTATGGCCCGTTCTCCCTTTCCATCCATAGGGAAGGCTCGTGCCCCAGCAGTGGGGACATAAAATGAACTGATGATGCTGATGATAAAAACTTTTTAGTTTTTTGATGAATCATCAAACATATAAACTTTAAACATGACTGACGCCTGGGTAGCCGAGTGGCAAAGCGCTCGGTCCGACACCCGAAGATCCTAGGTTCAATTCCCAGGACCGGCAAAGTCTGTTTCGGATTTTCTGATGCATAGCCTGGGTTTGTTATCAACTCGCATTTGGCAACCATCAAATGTAGCGATGACTTGATTTCAATGATGGAGCCCTTTGCCCAGCAGTGGGACAGTATATAGTAGGTTATATACACTTAACTAAACTAAACGGCTATTTTCTTTACTTTACCTATGACTGAAGACGTTAAAATGGACAATGTAGAGGCCACGCAAACAAAGTTACAATGGTAGATGGAAAGATATTGAAGATAGTAAGTAGTACTTATAGCAGAGAAAGAGCTAAAATAAACTTATACATTGACTCAAATGGAATGCATAACAATGTATGTATAAAAATATTTTTTTTAAGTTAAACGGTAATATTAAAAATAAAGATTTAAAAAAACGAGGTAGACAATGTACTAAAAGCTAAATAATAAGTCGGTAGGTCCTAGGTACCAGTTTTCACACCACTCTCCTCATCAACCTAGGGCATTGATCAGACAAAAACTAAATTCGAATTTCAATTACTAGATTTGACTCAAACAAATAAAAAAACAAGGCAAGCTAAATGAAACCGTTTAAAAAAACGAATTTTCATTGTTTTTAAGTGGCTTTTTGCACAATCATTATGTAGCCACTTAGTTGTTATATGCTTGAATTGTGTTTTTGATCTGAATGCTTATTAAAAATAAATACCTCATGCAAAGAAGTTAAAGAAGGGGTTTTAATTTGATTTAATGACAAAAAGCTAGTTAATGTTAATTAGTTCAGTACATAAATCATCATACAATTGTCTCGTTTAAGAATAAGTAAAGGAACTTTCGCATAAGTAAGTACTTTCAGTCGCGAGTATTGCAGTATCTCGATAACGACTTTTCTTTAAGATGAGAGAAAAGTCTCACTGCATCCCAGGAGACGTCTACGAAGGTTGCTGCGAGACGAGACAAAGGAGTTTTAAGGAGGGATAAGCACTCAATAAATCTGTCCAGTGTCAACCAACCTCTTCATATCTTTGTCTATGCTCGACGACAGCAACAACACTTAAATTAAGAGGAAAGATTTTTTAAAATTTTTACGAGTACCTGGCTTTCATCTTTACTGTTGTTAATATATGTGATGGGAAGACCCAGAATCCTCCACCACTGAGGAACTGGCTGTCTTATCTCTAACTGCCGGAACACAACATTTATTTATTTATTTATTTAGTTATAGGTACACAGACAGATTACCATCAATACAATCTATAGTAGTTACGCAAATAAGTTGAGAAGGCTAGACAATAATCCAAAAGAGTGTACACAACATGATTTAAAAAAAATATAACATTCTAACTTAAACACTAATAAATACACAACAAAATATTCTGAACAATGATTTTGAGTTTAAGGAGAAGAAGAGGACTGCTCATTTTTAAAGACGTCCGATACAAACTTTTTGTATCGTGTGAAACATTGATGATACTCGTATGGCAAAATATTTAGATAAGATGGTAGTAGCTAGCCATACGGACTTAAAACAAGCTCTGCCACCAACCAAACCGATTAAAAACATCTAGGTAGGTACCACGCGCTGGGAATCGAACTCGAGATCTTAACCAATCGACAAAGAGGCGGTTAAGATGTGACGTAAATTAACTATGCATTAGCTTTATCTACCCTGTTCCATAGGTCTAAAAACATAAGTCAAAACTGAGAGGTATCAAGAGATTAAAAAACAGCTGTAGGTACCTAGGTAATGCACAAAACTAAATAGTTTTCATACATTATTCAGAAAGAACATCTTCTATAATCATCTGATGCACCTAGCGCCAATCAAAACACTGCACAGCATGGATTTTCATTACATAACGCCTACCTAGATATATCAATGTTTATTTACCAATACGTATGTCGGGTGAGGTCGTCGACCCCGGCTCCCGATCGGCGAATTTCGGCATTATCCGCTCTTTAGAGGGGGACAGACTTATGCAGGACGCCGGGGGTGCGAGTGCGTGGTCGTTGGGGGTAGAGACCTTGAGCTGGCAAAATCAAGGGTAACGCACCGCGCCTGTGTGCGCCTCCCAAACCGGCCCTGTGTGCACAAACACACTCACACTCACGCATATAAACGTGTATAGTATTCCGAGATGGATGGAAAGAAGTTTGCAGATAACACATTATGTATTGCAAACAGTGTCCTGTCCAGTGAACCTTCAGGACGTTTTAGCTTAGTTTAGTGAGTCTAGAAGTAGATATATATTTGATGTCACAGGTACCTACGTATTTGTCCATTATAGATTTATTTTCCAACATAGTCGTGATAGTATTTATAGTGCTATTGGATTACCTATAGAGCGGTATGCTGCGTGCTTTGCTCTCTCATTAATATTTATAAAAATAACGAAGGATAAGTTATGTGCATCCATAGTTCGTAAATATGAACTTAAGCACTGACTTTGTTGAATTTTAAAACTATAAGCTTTAAAGCATCACGAAACTTAGCTAAGCTTGCTTATCCTATACGTCGTCCACGAAACACGTACCCGTAATTATTATCTTCACTAAGAACATCGTTATAGAACGTAACAACTGATATTATTTAATAATAGGTATGATAAAATACTATACAAATTTCAATAAACCAACAAACGATAAAACATGACGTAAAAAAATGCATGTCAATAAGCAACAGCTACGACCACGTGCTCCACCCAAAATAGACGCACGCACACGTACACGCGCGCACGCACACACGCGCGCACGCCACGCGGTCGCGAGGCCCAAAGGAAAAATCAATATTTTGAGCAAAACTACTTACTTCCCTTAACGCTAGTGTGTGCCGAGCTACCTACCAACGCTAACTCCGTAAAGCCGGAACGACCGACCGATCAGCGTTCCGAATCGCACCTTAACTGTTACGAGACAGAGTGTTATTTCCCCCATTAATAGCGGGGGTAGTTAAATCGTGAGGGTACGTGTAGTGCCGTCCTGCTCCAATCAATCGGATGACTCGGTCGCGCGGCCGCGTGGCGCCGGGCGTCGACCCCGGCTCGGTCGTTACCCTGCGACAGTTGCACCCTGCTACCCCGTACTGAACGCACCCCTGTTCTTCTTACTGGATCTTGGACCCACGCCTCGCCGCCGCTGACATTGACTCGGCTCGGCTGGGGTCAACGACCTCCGATTGTGCTTCCGCTTTCCGGTGTTCTATCGGGATACTTCCGAAAACTATTTGTTGGGATGACGATGTTTATTTTAAGGACAATGGCTAAATTAGTATGGAGAGTACACAAAAGCAAAGTATGCGACCAACCATGAAAAAGACAAATTAATTTATCTGTAAATTACATTTTTTTATGCAAATTAAGCTGTATAAGAGCATAAAAAAATAACAATAAGAAAGAAAACAAACATATCGTTAAAGTTATAAGAGTTTAAAAGTTTACTTAATCTTTAACTAAATGATTACTTAATTTGCACGTTTGTTCTGCAAAGGGTGTGCTATAGCCAGTTCATTTATATCAATTACAGCTCTTATAGACCATTTCTCGCCCGTAACGATAATGCGCACGATGTGCGGTATTAAGTTGTTAACCCGTCACGCGCCGTAGGTATAATTAACGCGCCACCTTACGTACGACTGTCGTACATATGGCGCGCGAGGACTATTATTTTGATTGTTGTAAATACATCAAAATATTTTTTTTATTTAACATATATTTTTTTAACTTTATAATGTCATTTTCTGGTAGTAATGTTAGTTATAATTGTTCTCTATCCAACTAGCTACTTACTTTTAATACGATCCTGACAGGTCCTTTTTTAGAGATAAGCGTCCTTTCGATCTTCAAAAAAGGCATACCAACTAATTGATGAAAAATAACCACATATTCATTTATCGACAATTCAAAATTTATTACTTAATGCAATTATAATTTCTTTACAGGTAGTATTTAATACTATCGAGATTAATTTAATCAAACTATCTAATATATTATTAATACGTGAAGCAAACATTTCGTGCCATTTTTAAGTACATTGCGCGCACCTCCGTCTTTTGAGAATTGGTATACTTAGACTATTACTATTATATCGAGAAGTAGTTCCTAATTACACAATTTATGCATAATATGTGTATCATTACATTCTATAAACATTGTGTATTTTGTGAACTACGTTCGAATTTTGACCACTGGGCAGCCACTAGTTTTAATGAATGAATGAGAATGAATGACCCTGTCGTGCGTGAGAGCATAACACGAGTCATCACTAATGTATTCGGATGCAAAGGGAATTAAACGCGAAAGCATGCACTCCGGTGCAGCAGGATCCGTCCTGGACTGCTTTTAAAAAGCAAAAATAAAGGAGTCCGGTTAACGTTTGAGAGTTTGAGACTAATGACTGTAACTTTAATTTGTTTTTACATCTCGCGAAGGTTGGGAGGAACGTTAAACTAATTGCCGAAATATTTAATTTGGGCTATACTGTAGGTACATACATACAAACTTCAAACATGGGCTATGTTGAAGATTGAGGATTTAAGTATTCACTTTCACAACATTTATTTAAAGTAAACTAAATAAGTATGCAAAGTGACACTCATCTATTAAGTAGACGCTTTTTCATCGATGATGTTTAAACGGTTGATGTAATTGAAAAAAACGTCTTTAGTACCAAATAAACAGTTAAGCTATGTAAAAGAAAAATATTTGCCAATATCTGGTAAACAGTTGACAGATATTGATTTTTTTTTCTTTTAAATAGATAAGTAAAAAAGTTTCAGTGGAATTAACTAAAAAAGTCTTTAACGATAACTTAAGTGCACTCACTGAAGATAATGATATACTTAGCGCAAATATTTTATCTGCTCTGACGAAAGTAATTTAAGATTTTACTTACGTTTATCTATATAATATTATTAAAACATGGGGTGGTTGGTTTAAATAATATTCAAATATTATTAACTTTAAAGTTTTATCTTTATTAACATACATTTCAAAGTTGTTTTTCCTTTTTTAAGCCACTAAGGAGAAGCGCTTGGCTTTCATCTCCCCTGATGGTAAGTAGGATAAGGTCGGTAGAAGTGCAATACACCCGGAAAATCCTCAAAATGTGAGAAACTGGTTATCTTTTACAGTTGGACTACAACAATAACTTACTTTGTTGTTATGGCGATATAATAAGTTAGGATAGTGGTAGCTAGACCGGCGGATTGAAAAAAAATACATATACGGTCGAATTGAGAAATCTCCTCCTTGTTTTGAAGTCTTTTTCACCATTATTCTGCCTACAACATTATATTGTCACCTCTCTGTTATTCTCTTTAAATAATAAACCAGTATTTATAACAACGGGAATAAGAAATATTCATTGACTTCTTCAACCTTTATTCACCAGCAACTTCCTTACACACATTTGGTAACCAGACCGAATATATTTTTATGTGTCGCTGTTTTTTGACGGACTCCGTAGTCGAGTGGCTCGCACGCCGGTTTCTGGTGTTGCCATCTCCGGGGTTCGATTCCCGGTCGGGGCAATGTAGAAAAACGAACTTTATTCTATATTTTCTCTAGTCTGGGTGATTGTGGTACCGTCGTTAATTCTGTTTTCCATAACACAAAGCAATGTATGTGATGTTGTCTAATTAATGCCTGGACCTCTTCTGAGACTGGTGGTCCAAGCCCTATACCATATAGGTGATTTGATCTCAGTATCTTAGCTATACAGCTACTTTAACGTAATTCAACATCAAGTGTTGCGGTACCAAGTTAGGGAATGGAAGGGTATCAACCCCCAAACAGAAATGTAATTTACAGATAACATCAACATGTAATCTTATCTGCTCTAATCCACCGAAGTACACACGAGATCTTTGCCACAGTACTCGTAAGATTTCTTTAAATGTCTTTTTCCCGTCCTTTTCAATTTAAATGTTAGTTATGTCAGGCATGATTGTCTAGACATAAAAATGCTGTGAAAGCCGGTAAGTTTTAGTGTCACTTAAGAGCTAATACTATTGAAACTTTCTATGCTTACGGAAAATAAAGAGAAACTGTGTGATAGTGGACAAAACAAAAAACGAGACGTTGAAACTGAATTCTTAAATCCCATGAACACAGTTGAATAAAAACTTTTTTAACGTTGTTAATCACTAACTAGATCTTTGTAGTCTCCTTAAGCTTAGAAAGTTTAATTACAATTGACTACAGTTTAAAGAATATGGAAGTTTGTATGTAAGTTAGTATGAGATACAAAAATATATAAAAGGCTTTTAAGGAAAACACGTTCAAGCAATAATGTTAGAACTATATCTTATTTGTATAAAGCACTTCTTTAATATTTTTTTACATGATTATATACATTTTTTCATTGAATAGAATAGAATAGAATAGAATAGAATAGAATTTATTTGCATAATATTATTGTATTTGTATAATAGAACGATAAGTTTAATTTAAGTATTTTTAAGATCGCTGTATAGTGCTGTTGATTGATATTGAGCAGTTTTGTGTCTTTTATTAATAAATTAATATATTTGTCGCTTAAAAAAGATGACGCTAAGGTAACAGCCACTAAATTTGATCAATAAATCTTTTCCCGGATACGTTGGTAAAACGATGCGTCGGGCTTTCAGACTTTCCGGTATGTTTTCCTGTTTTATGTAAATTGGGGCCAGATATTGCACCAGGAAGAATATATACACGAAGTGCTTCTTCGAATTATTCTTTGTGTGAGATCATCCTTTGTAGTCAAAAACAAGGATTTTGCTTTCGGATAGAGCCTTAGCCTTAGCTTTCCTACTTTTTGTTCACAATCTGTTATCTTGGATGTTACCCCAATTTCAATTCAATTCAGTCAAAGATAAAGATAAAGATAATTTATTTGTAATTTATTTTTCAATTCATTTATTTGCATTTATTGTGTATAAAAAGGGTCTTACAAGGTATAGAGTGCTTACAAGAACCCTGTTAGGGTACAGCAAAATCGTATAAACAAATTTTACACATGAAATACAATTGAAAATAAAATATATTTTAAAATAAATCTTAAAATAAAATCAAAATAGGTTTAAAATTAAATTAAAATTAAATCTAATTTACAGCACATTACTACAGGTTAAAATTGAATTATTTAAATTTAGTTAAAAAGTAATTAATAACATAATCTTCTGTATACTGTGTTATAGGCAAATAATATATAATACAGTTTATTAGAGGCAAATAAAGTTATATTTTTATTATAATATTTTATATGCATAAAAGCCTAAGACTGACTAAATTAATTAAAACAGGAATAACGTTTCTTGTAAAAGTGTAAAAGCGTTTGCATTTTTGAATGAATTCCCATCGTTTTCGGTACAGGAGTTGAAAACTCTTCTAAATTACTTCAGGAAGAAATTTCGTATTCGACCAGGCATTGACCTGTATTGGATCTTTTGTAATGTCTTTGTGTTTCTCTTACTAGTATATTTACGTTTTGTATAGCAATGACCGTATTTTGTAAGCTCTGCGTTACATCTAATTATGCGTGTGTCAAAAGTCGTGATACCCACATAATATGATTCAACTCGAACGAGTTATTTCGTTGAATGACTCGGACATTCTCCGTGCAATGAACGGGTGACCACCGTTACGCGCGTCTACTAAATCCTGCCGGAGACATCCAGAGATCTTATCAAGACTTATCTCCAGCCACCGATCCCTTCCTCAACGGCAAATTGCTTCGTGCCATCTCGACTGCTTGTGAAGTTTGCAATCTGAGCGTGGTATACGAAAATTTCGGACAACTTTTTAGCTTTATAAAAATCATACCGCGGAAGTGTTGTCAACACCACGGATTTTGTTTTACCTGCTTTATAGGGTAAGTTTCCAGTTTTTGTTTTTAAAATAATAAAGAAGGTTTTATTTATTTCCTGCGTATCTACAACGTGAGTCTCGATACTTAAATTACAATCAGTAACAAACAGCAGAGACTGGTGCCGAGGTGTGTGTAAAGAGATTTCGACTTAACTTTAATTTAATGTTAAAATTATGAAACTGTATTTAAAAAAGGGCTTTTGGCCCCTTTTAAAGTTAACAACACCTGAAGTGAAAAAAAATAGAAAAATAACTAAAAAAACAACGTTGTTGTATTGTCAATTTAATCATTTCGAAATAGTAAAAAGTGAGACGTGCATGGTCTAGTAAACGTCATCAAAATGTCAATCGTATAGTAAATGTGTGTTGCGTCTTTGGTGGGTCGCAGTTTCGAATCACACCTTAAAGAGGAATTGATTGTAACTGCAAACACAAAAGAAAGTTACGCAGCTTTCTTTTCAAACATACACGCAAACTTCATCTTCATTAATTTCTTAGAGTTTGGTTTACTACCGTTTGTGTCATAAAAGTGAGAATCGGTGAAACATCAACAACAACAGCTAGTTACTTTTGCACTGCAAAATTGCTTATTTAATCATTCGTATTTAATAACCTATTAATTAGACGGAAGTGTTAAAAATGCTATTAAATATTTATTAACATTTTGCTCGAGGACAATCCGAAATGTATGGTGGTGTAAACGTTAGTGTTTTATTTATTTGACAGAGCGAAAGTTTGAATGTATGTGTGTGTGTGTGTGTATATTTGTTGCTTCTTCACGCTGCAACCGCTGGATGGATTTGGATGAAATTCGGCATACAGATAGTTTATAACCTGGATTAACACACACTTTTTATCCCGATATTCCCACGGGAATAGGAACTACGCGGGTGAAGCTGCGGGCGGCCGTTAGTTTGTTATAATTTACAAAACCAAATTACCTACATATCTTTCTCCCGAGCTGATTTGTTCATTTCAATGATGACTAATATTTTTCTCGTTTATTTTTAGTAAGGGAAAACAAGTTACGTTTTCATGGACACATTGATAACCTACCACTAAGCCACAGAACGATTAAATATATAATTAAATAAATAACTACGGCTTAAAACAGTTAGTGACATTATAAGTAACACTGTATAATTATTTTTTTATTATTTAGATTTACAATTGTTATTTAGAAATTCAAATTGGTTTCTGGTGGTTCAAATTATCTATGGATTCATGATATTATGACTTGATATGATGAGTAAACAAACAAAATAGAAGGGAATAGCGTTACATGAAGGAGGCTTATGCCCAGCTGTGTGTAGAAACGGGCTGAAAATGACGATGATGATGAAGAACAAGTCCATATTTTGTACAATTTAATTTAAACGGGGTTTGACACAATTTTAGTCGTGTCCAATCAGAGTCAGTCAGTAACGGCTAAAACATAAAATTAAACACAAACATTCTGTTTATTAAAACGACCAACATCATGTGTTGCTGCCCCGTTTTGATAATTTTCCCATAGTACTTAAGTCACTATTCACTATTCACTATTGAGTCACTATTAAGACGTTATTAAATTAACAGACTTGTACAGAAGTACAGCACGCGATCACAAATAGGCGCATCACGAGATCTCCGTGCCACTTCCACCAGCTGTGTTCGCCCGGGGTCAATGGCCACTCGTATTTTCAACATGTGCGAGACGTTTTCCGCGTTCCAAGGAAAGCTCCTCGTCATTCCTTCGGGAGCGGTCGGCCATCTTCGCCGCTCTCGACCTTTTTCGGGCCTTGCTTGCGCCTCCTTTCGCTGTTTTTGTCGTAATCTGTGTATATGGGGTTCTTGCAAATTGATGAGGTGTCCACAAATCGCTAGAGCCAGGACAATAATTACGCTATGTAGCCCTTAAACTATTATTTTTATTGTTATTTGGTATCTACAGTGATATATTGTGTTTAGAAAATTATGCTCTACCGATTGGGTTACTAATCTCATCATTATGTCATATGATTCAAAGGTATGATTTATTGAGCAAATGATTATTTAATTATATGTATATCAAATAAATCCTTCTAAAACGCATTGTTTTTCTTTCATTCAATATTCAGTACATATTCTGGTAATTTAAGTTGGTTTTGATTTTGTTAAAACTTAAAAAACCATAATAACATTTAAAAGTAACAAATTAATAAAATACCAAATTCATATTACAAACACCGCTATAATCTTTATAGTAACCATTTACTTCTTAGATATTCCTTTAATTACACCGTAAATGCTCTATATTTCATGTGAAAACATCATTGTTTAGGTAAACTCCAGCATTAGCATTAACTCAAACCACAATGAATACTGACACAAATATTACCCTTTTCAAAACCAACAACGGCATACTCCACCATTAACAACCAGCATTTGTTTGCTGAAACAAAAGGTCTCGTAACCTTGGCATAAGACATGGTACTCTTGAATATTTTTAGCGCACCGCAGCAGTCGATGACAATCTCGCCATGTCGGCTGTAACGGGCCGGAGACACGGCGCGGGCGCTGCATTCAAATGCACAAGTTATGATTGTTGGATGCATAAGTGCTTGAAAGCGCACAGTTGAGACGAAAGAGAACTTATAATTTGTCCATTGTTCAAGTTTAGATCTGCCACAAACGTAGAACTTTGTAAAATTTGTGTGTGTCTTTTAGGCATGTTTTAACGTTAGTTAGTTGCTAGATAACTAATTTTTTTTATGGAAGAGTGGGTTTTTTAATGAAACAGGTTTATTTTTACCTAAAGAAGACTTAGCCAAAAAGTATATATCAGTTATAAAAATAAAAAAATGTTGAGATTTGTATTTAAGTTTCTTATTTAATAACGATTGCTTAAACGTATTTATAAGTCTAATCTGAAAGGCGACAATGAAACTTGTGTTAAATACTTTAAATAACTATTGCCTTTGCCGATATATTATCTAATCTACAATCTACATATTTTAAGTTAAAAAAATTCAATTTCATCCTTATTCTGTATTAGTCGCAACGACGTGTATATAATCTAAAATCGCAAGTGTGCGTTATTCGGTATGCTTAAACTCGATCCTAGTCGGTACTGTAGCGGTACCTTTGCTGCGGACCTTGGCAGAATGGGACCAGTTGGACTAAACGATGTCACACTACTCACAGTGTCCAATGTCACGGCCACCGGTGGGCGCGTTCGTCAAGACTACACACGTTGTTGTTTTTCTTCGAAATAAGGTACCAGTTTCAAACAGTTTTCATCTTATACTCTCGCTCTACGCTCTTCAGCTTTAGTCAGCTTTAATCGCCAAAAACAATGTAGAGTTTCATTGTTTTTTACGGGATGCCAGCTAGTAAGCAGGTGGTCTGTATTCACTGACCACCATTCCTGCTACTTACCTGTCACCCCGTAAAATAAAATAAAAATAGTACTACTACGATAGTAAGTACCCTATTCTTGGCATAGTGGATTATTGAAAAACGAAACTCTTGACGTCTAGTACTTTTGACTGAAAAGTTCTTTGAATTTTTTAAACATGGGAATAAAATCTGCTAATATTCCCGAAAACAAAACACCATAAAACATTGCTGTAAATGAAAACTATTAACTACATCTACGTCCATAGAAAAATTGGGCATTTCCTTTAAATTCCGTAGACGTTGTAATTCGTATAAAGAATTTTGATCGTGTGGTCGATCAAACAGTTCTTTTGGGGTCAAGACTACTACTAGCTAACCCGGCCAATGTTTTTACTTTATTTGTTTTTTTTTGGATTTTTTGATTTTTTTATAGCATATGTCACTCCCACAGTCAAAACAAATCTTACGACACCTCATATGTTAAAATCCACCATGCCGTTTGGGCTGTAGGGCGTGCCAAAGAAACAACATACATACATACATACATACGTCGTCACATCAAAATAAACAAGTCTCAGCCCTAGTGGTTTAGTAACCTCTGTGTACTAACATTTATGATCACTGTTGCTTGCTTATGCGCGCCTGACGCGCATCACTTCACAAATATAAATATTTCATGACAAATAGTTAAAAATTATGTCTTAATGACAACACATACAAGTACTAGATGGAATACACTTTGTATCTTTTCATTTTGACCACACCTTTTTGTTGTATAATTCCACAAAAAAAAGGCTCTGCCAAGTATAGGGTTAAAAAAATGTATTAGTTTTTCTTGAGTTTCCTCCTACGGCAAGTAGTTGTTACCACTCCGACTTCAAGGTAGGTAACATTGACTTTGAATTGTCTCAACCAGTGTCTGTTTACCCCGGCCCGGGGTGTTTTATAAACACATACGGCGTGTGATTGTGTCCGCTTTCGCGTCACAGTAATCTGTAATCACTACATTTTAGTATTGTTATGTTACAAGATTCCTCGTGCATTCTTGCAGGTCGTTCACCTTTCGTATCGCAAAAAAAATTGACGGTATTCAAACGTCTATCCGTTAAAGAAAAGATTGACGCTTCATAGTTCTTAAGCTTGAAATCTTTAAGAAATTAGGTAAAAACTTTACTGATTTTTATTATTCATGCTCTGTTATTGTCTTTTAATTTTATGTATGTTGTTGTTTTCTTTTCTCATACTGCTAAATCTAAATCTTATCACTAAAAACACATAATATTATGAATCGCGGCGATAATTTAAATGTGTCGGCGTGAGCAGGGTTGCCCTACCAATGATCTATGGGAAGATGTCAATCAGGCTTATCGAGCAATATCTCATCTTCATGGCAATACCGAGCATATTAAACCAAAAAGTCTTATCTTTTTAAAGGCTGCAGTCATGAGTATAAAATTTGCATATCGTGTATTTATGCCGATTCTCATAACGTTCGCTAACCTTAACCTTTCTAAAAAACTATTTTTATGTTTTTCAATAAACCACTGAAAGGGATTACCTTAAAACCTTGCATAATATGCCTAATATAATATATTCCTTAGAATAGAAAAACATAGCGAGTATGATGCTTACATCACACTCGCTAATGTTTTCTATATAGAGTATTTGCTACAACTTTTTTGGAGTTCAAATCGACACGAATTATACTGCCTTAGAATTACATAAAATTTAATTTACCTTTTGCTATGTATTAGTTACCCTAGCTTCGTCGGTGTGCAGCCCTATTTACTCTAATTACTATAGTGGAGGGAGTCTAGTGTGCAAATAAGCCCAGCTACACCCACTAATTTTCAGGGTAATAAATATTGTTTTTAAAGCCATTGCATGGTGTTCCCATATGAAATAAAAAAATAAAATAATGTGATTAGTAATTACATTAATTACGGTATTGAATTAGGATTAAGTCCCTTTAACGATAGCTTTATTTTCATTCGTAATAAATAAACACATCAACGGATAGAGCCTGATGCAGGTCACCAGGTTCTTTTGAATCCTACTTTAAACACCAGCCTCGTAAATATAGGATAAAATTGTCATATCTCTTTGCCTTACAGTTTTAGTACCTTTTGTGATGGTAAAAAACATTTTTGTTTTATTTTATATATAGGTTTTAAAATGGCAACCCTGCCTGCTAGGTGGACAATGGCCGCGTCTCATTGCACGCGGTTGCATTTGCAGATACGCAGTGTTTATGGTTTCGTAATACCGATGGCTGGCATGCATGAGTCACGGCCAAGTTCATTGTCGCTCGCCCGAACTTGAACCCGCTCGAGCCATTTGTTACAGTGGGAGCGATGAGCTATTGAATTGTATTCATAGGATGATTATTAACAAAGAAAAATTTTTTGACGCCATTTTTTATTTTGTTAATGTGTTGCTATTTGCCAGGGTTCTAAGTGGTAGAGTAGTCTGACCTCTTTCGAAGATTGTAGTACCATGCCCGCCGTAACGTAGTACATACCTAAATCTTCTTCTTCCTGCCCAGGTTCCGTGTTACTAGGGGTCGGCGCAAAAGTCACTTCGTCAGTCACTCATTCTTCACTATTTTCATTCATATCATACCACTTACAATCTTTTGTTTGGTCCATATTAAGTGAAATTTTAGGTTAGGTTAGTAGCATTCAGTGTGTTCCGATAGTAAGTTATAAGGTAGCCAGTTCCTCAGTAGTTGATGAGGTGAGTAAAGCCTTCAGTCAGCCTTCCCCGCAGTGCAATAAAATAAAATAACTAAACAGTATATGTAGCGAGAAGGCAAGCAAATCATTCGTCATTATGAGCAGTTTCTAAACTGAAAGAAATTTTATCATCCGGCATACATTATAATTCATAATGCTACGGATGGACGTGATTTCTCAGTCATTCAACAACGTCACAGAAAAGGCATTGTATCATAAAAAGAACAACAAATATCTTGCGCTATAATTTATAGATGATTGGAAGTACAATTGAAAGTAACAATAATGTATCTACAACCACAGAGTACCCCAAGGATCAATTCTGGGCCCACGGTTGTTCCGTAAAGCTACAAGTCGCATATCTACCAGTGTATATCCGACTTTCGTTTGTTATTGATAAGAGCAGTAAACACGGGAATGGTCGCCGTGTACACATGCTATGTGACAATGACTCGGTCTCGCGATACTACCGACACTCGCACTGATAAAGGAGCGATCACATTATTTACACGTTAATGGGAAAATAACGAAGCCCATGTTTAATTTGTATTGAACAGCAGTACAAACGTTACGTTTGTGTGATGTTTAATTA
The DNA here is from genome assembly GCA_963082485.1 of Eudonia mercurella. NCBI lineage: Eukaryota > Metazoa > Arthropoda > Insecta > Lepidoptera > Crambidae > Eudonia > Eudonia mercurella. Next base: position 16,843,363 of record OY720025.1, on the reverse strand, counting down.
ACTACGACCAGTAAAAGAGCAATGAACTGTGTTCCACAGATTAAATAATTGTTATTTTAGTACTGCGTTAACAAGAATAGGTTGGCAAGGTCTTACTTAATTAATATTAGCAATACAATTTCACTGTATCGCTTTTTTATCTACTTTTATCACACGCTTCAAACTTTTGTGCAGTAACGGAATATACGAAAAAGATCCACTTTAGATCGTCATTTAGATCGCAACATGGCCCTATATGAGGAGGCCTTTGTAATTTTTTGGACGGCCTTAGGAAACAAATTGAAATTCCTCTATTATTTTAAATACCTTAATTATTTTTTTTTATTATTACAGAATTAAGGCTGTTACTGGCTTTACATTTAACGATTGTAGAGAACTTCGTTTTTTTAGCCATATGCTAAAAAAGAAATTAAAAGTTAAAAAAAAGTGAAATACACTTATAATTCGCCCTTTTCAGAGATAAGGAAGTTATTTACAAATTGTGAAACAACTGAACGGAAAAAACAGACCATTTGACATGTTACGAGTTTTAAGAGACAAAACTATATAGGTACTCTCGTGAGTTAGTGAGAGAGCGAATTTAAAGGTTAAATTTGTTTTAAAAAGTGTAACTATATGATAATATAATAAAAGATGAAACTAAAAGGTAGATAGGCTGCGAACAGACTGCAAACCTTTTCCTGTTATAATTTTTACGGTCATGTAAAAATTTACAATAAACAAACGTTTTACAATAAGTCGTGTTAATAAATCATATAATGTAAGTATCGACATGTGTTATTACCAGTTCTATCCTTATTCCTCTTTAATAAACAACCTTTGCTGTATAAGTGACCAGGAAGAAATTTTTAAAACGGACCATTCTATATCTGTCAATCATGAATCATGTATGGATTGCTGGTTGAAAAACAAAAGATTGACAAAGATATTTGGATTTCTACCGTGATGTCATCGCTTACGTAGTGTGGCACCTAACCCAATAAGTATAATTTATTTAAACAAAGTCCGGTCATTGACCTTCAGCTATGACACGGCTATGTATGACTTATACGGCAAACTATGAATGTATTTAATGCAAAAATGATTACTCAAAAAGAATGTGGTTGATATAAAACAATTTAAAAAGTTTTCAATGTAAATATGTGAGGCAGATGTACAATATTGACTACGAAGTCAATAAATGACATTCTAAGTAAATACACATAATGATAATCATTATTTGCGAGGGGTCCTCTGCGATAAATGGTTCGCATAAAATCGAATGCTGACGCCAGTAAATCAATTTGTTGTTATAAATAGACATTATAAACATCATGACACTATGTCATGATGTTTCTGACCCAGCAAATTAAATTGTTAAAGTGCTAGCGAGAATCACTATTTACGAGAATAGGTTGGTATGTAGAGAGTTGATTCCGCTCTTCTCGCGCTATACTTACTAGTGAATTCGAGGGTGACGTAATCAATGTGATTAAACCCTCGGTAAATATTAAAGAAAAAAAAAACTTACTAGTGAAGCACTGACATATAAGTTGTTGTGTACTGTTAACAATTGATATTATTATACCATGCGTTGTGTGGTATGCTGACAACGTAACTAAACATAAACAAAAGGCAATCGCGCGACGATTGTGTCAAAAGTATTTATTACCTGTGACTGTGAGCCGGTGCGCCCGCATCAGTCAAAACTGCATCAATGGACCACTGATCGAGCACAGTCCGATTACCGACACACCGCGGAGCGTGGAAGTAAGTACGGCCGATAAATAAACGCACACAATTCGGAGTTCACCCGCGGCCGTTCGCGGGGCCAACGACCGTCCTTAGCACAGCTGCGCGCAGCTCACAGACATGTAGCCGTCTCGCTCTGGCGGTCGCGGAGCGCCGCACCGTTTTCCGTACTACGATTATTCAAATCAATTACCGTTTTTTTTTGTTATCGGCAGACGACAGTACTTTTATTGTGTTTCGGAGTTTATTATAGCTATTGAGTTTGTTGTGTGATTTATTGATATTTGTTTTATGATATTTTAACAATGATAGTCATAATAACCTATTTGGTTTGATTATATAATCATAAGGCAAAAGGCATAGCTTCATTCCTGAATGAATTTCCTTAAATCAAACATAGCAACTTTTCTAAATGTGAGCTGATTATTTTGACTTTTGAAATAACTTCGAAAATTAAAATAACATACTTAGGTATTCAGTTGAAAAATATTTTGACATTAATAGGATAGCAATCGAAAATAAACAGAGGCATTGAAAAAGGTCTGTGATAAATTGGAGAGTCATGAAAGGTCTGGGTAATAGCTTGAGCAAACAAGCCCTTATTTAAAATGAGCAGGATAACTTGTGTATAGGTAGCACAATTGAAATAACAAACATATGGTTTTGAGGTAGACGGATATATGAAATTTCATTTTAAATAAAAATATGCAGTATACCACGCATAGTCGCACTGCTGGGCTTCAGGCACACGGAAAGATCGACTCATAAACCCACCAATACAAGTTGGTGGTGACGACTGCCATCTTTTTTAAAGAGAGTTTGCTGTTGACATCAAGCGACATTTACAGCGTCACCGATCTTTTTTGGAAGGCGAGAAATTTAAAGAGTTCCTCAAGCCAACCAAGCAAGAGGGTTTCTAAAGGGGATTAGCAATACGACAACGTATCCCTGTTCTGTACTAAATTCTGTGAGGGATTCAGATTGGATGGGCTCTGCCATCTTACGACAACAATTGAGGCCACGGGCACCGAGCGTGCCTTTTTCGGAAGAGCCTTTCGTAGCACGAAAAGCAATATAATAAATGCAAAAATACCAAATTGAAACAAAAGATAAATTTAATTAAAATTAAGGATCTTTGTAATCTGATTTCAACATGTTGCAGTGAATCGTATACCGCCCGCCTCATTTAAATAGCTACGGATAATTGTTTTGCCCAGCAGCGGCCGCGTTATATCCCTGACTTAATTCATAGCTTTCGCTCACATTTCCTTGCATCTTGTGATTAAATGCAAATGAACGTTGCCGACATCCAATCAGTGCACAATTAAGTTGTTAACTAGTATATATTTTGTTACTTTTTTAATTGTTTAAGGTCGAAAGGTGCAAGTTACCAGGAAATGAACACTACGATCTATAAGTTTGTCAGAATATAGAATTAATTACTTTTTGAACTTACTTACTTTTTTAATAAGTCCCACATAGCACCAAACATTATTAAAGAGACTAAGGAAATAAACTAAGTGTTTAATGTAGTGCTCCTACTCGCTAAGGAAAGAGTGACGGCATTTTATAATTAGCTCGACAAATCTGATTCATTTCATCTGATTTTAAGTCCAGGTAAAGACAACTGGTGCAGCTTGAAAATCGTGTTAAAAGTCAATGAAACGACACAGTTAGGTGTTCAATCCACAAAACTCATCAATTCTCTCCGTCAGTCAGTAAGCTATGGCTGCTCCAAAGCGACAGTCATTTTAAAAGTCAAAGACGCACGATAGCTGACCTTAAAAAAGTGATCGCACAAATCCATTCAGGAAGCCACAGTCCAGGAAAAGGGCAACTAGTAGGTAGTGTGAACGCACCTGACCGAGCCGATGACCCGACGGCCGGACGGCGCTCCCGTGACGTCACCGTCTCGCGCGCGTCTACGGTGCAGCACCTACGCAACGCGATGACCATCCCGGGTCATTGGTAGCAGGACTTAATAACGCTAACGTTACCAAATTCCCGCTATAAGTATCGTTACGTAACGTTATTTCTATAAAATTCCGTTAAAAAAGAAAAGAAAAACTAAAAAATAGAGAGAAATAAATAAAATAAAATAAAATAAAACAAATAAATAATAATTGTAGGCATGAGTTCGATATATCAAAACGTAACCAAAAACGGATATGAGTCCTATATCATATCATATCGATATGGGAAACTTCATAACCGATATAAGAAAAACTAACACCGAATCGAAAACCAAAACTGCAAGAGAACGCGATATGAAAAAAACTCTATACCGTCACTGTAACCAATATCACCATATCCATGGAAAACTGAAACTACTGCACAACTCCAAATGTTTTGATATTCGCATCTTCCCTTTCTAACTAAGCATAATGTTAACGGTGTAAATGAGACGAAGCGAATATTCGCCACTACTTTGATATGCAATGTTGTTTCATTTGGCTTCGCACTTTATAGTCATAGAAATATGACGTAATTTGGAGTTGTGTTGTCTATCGTTTTCAGTTTTCTAAAACTAGTTATGCATATTAGAAGCAAAACTAGCAAACTATCTTACTGATATCGATATCTGAAAACGGTTTTTGATATCGATATGAAAACTGAATATCGGTTGCGTAACCGTTATTATAGAAAACCGAAAACGCCCATGTCTAAATAATTGTGTTTTTTTTTCTTTAATTAATTCTTTAAACTTACCCGTTCGGAATGGTGTCGTTACCTAATGTGTAACACTATTCAAAATCATTTATTTAATTTATTTAATTAGCTCTTATGAATATCACTCATGCCATCGTTTCTTCACAGGGCGGGAGACCTTGTACTGAAAAGAACCGGCAAGAAACGCAGCAAGGACATTTCTTATTCTTAGCACTGCGGCACCTACGCAACATCGGACTGTGCGATGACCATCCCGGGTCATTGGTATTTCTTCCGGGCAAGGTGTGAGAGAATCGGGATGTATTGCGGCTTTCCGGCCAGCTAATGGGTTGGTTGGGTTCACCGAGCGTGTTGGCATCCCATTCTTGTGAATTGAAAGACGCAATTACAGGAATAATGTGGACATTGTTGGCAACACGTGGTGGGCAAAAAATGTCGCTATGTTTAGCCGCTACTGAAAGCTCACACGGATGCTAGTTTCTATCTATTATTATTTATTAATAGTTACGTATGTGAAGCGAAGAGCTTGCGCCCGTTTTTTAAGCACATTTTGCGCACGGAGGGAGTGTACATTTAAATTTTTTATAGAGAAGGAGTCCCGAAAGATAAAATGTGTGTATATTATGTGCTACATTACGTTGTTACGTTAAATAAACATTGTATGTTTTATGAACTACAGCCGAACTTCGACCATTGGACGACCACTTATAGTTATTATTATCACGTTTACAGTTACAAAAATAAACAACTGTTTTGAGCCACAATTTTTTCAACATTTGTGTTTTTGTAAATTACTAAAGACGAAATCTGAGAAACTAAAAAACCTATTTTAATTCGGCCAGTTAGTTGCTTATACGAGTAATATGGTGAAGATATCCGCTCAAAAGAATTGAGGGATTTGTAAGCGTCTCAGTATAAATCATATGTTTAACGGGGTTGATTTCTCACCAACGACACCTAAGTTTCAGGATACTTATCCCTAAATCGGAATTGCCATCATTTACTTAAAACTTAGGGCTCGCCACTTCTCTTTGAAAACGGTCATTAACCTATTCTATACCTACCTATCTTACAGTTTACGTTAAGCCTTGTTAATTATTCTATTAATAATGGACTGCAAAAGTTTTTCACTGTTATTCAGCAACAAACCCTTGAGAGCAATACCGCTCCTATTTACCTCTTGTACGGTTGGATCAAAAGATTCTCCGTAAGCCCGGGATCACGCCGCCGCCGCAGAGAGTCGCTAAGAGCAGCTCGTTACTTGAAAATGCATTGGGTGTCACAGCCCGCGAGCTGCTCGGCCCTCAGCACGTTAATAGCTTTTTATATTCCGCAAAGTGGAAGCGCTTATTGACCTTCATCTCACTAGGGAAGTGTCGATACGTTCAAAGATACAAGTGCAATTCACCCGTAATCCTCAAAGAGGATTGCCATCTTCACTTTCTAATGGTTCTTGGTTTTAATATTACATCTTGAGGATAATCTTCAGGCTAAGTTTTCTGCTGCTGTTCTGTCATAGCTTTTCCGATACCGTAGTACGGAGTTAATTTTTATTCAACAGCAACATTGATTACAGCTATATATATATTAAGACCTTTATCTTGACTCTAAAAATGTAAAACAACAATATTTAAATAAAATAATAAGCTATAAAACTTTGTCGCCGTGTAGAGCATAAGAATGATCGGTAGTTTAAAAGTTATCTTTGTTAATTACAGAAAACTTAGCTTTATTTTAAAATTTCGTAAAAACAGCCTACTATAACTATTATCACTAACAGATAGAACCGTGTCGCTCTTATTAAAATATGTAGATCATTATGTGCTAAATGATCGCTATACATATAATCAAACCCCCAATACGTATCTTCAAGCCGCACCTACATTTAGTTGCTTATGAATATCAAAGCAATAATCTATTAGAAACATATTGTTATCGGCGACAGCTCGTAAACTCCCAGACGCGGACGGGGGCAGCTAATATGCGGCTAATGCCACAATTTATATTCATGCTGCTTGAATTTCCTCGCAGATGCAATTAGAGGTTGCAAAATATCATCTCGTATCTCAAGATTCAAGATCAAGTGAAAACGACCGTTGTGCAGCTTAGGTTCCCTCCAACATAATGCTGTACCAAGTGCATTGGTGAAAGTGCAGTGCGAACGCGGAAGGAGCGCTCGCCCGCGCTGCGTTGCCTGCGCATGCGCACTCACTCATAAACAAATAGTAGATCTGTGCATAAACACCTCTTGTTTGTCTTCTTGTGTTTATGCCGAAGTTACTTTTAGCTTCCACAGTTACTAACCTGAGTAACGTAGCAGTAACACTGTACTGAACATGAAAATATCAACACTTCAAGTGAATCTGAGCTTCGGCACTTCATGCCGTTTGGTTCCGTTTATTATCGTAGGTAAGATTTGGTAGTCGTTAAAAACCGACCAACCTGCATTCAGCTACTGTATGAAATGATGATGTATTTGGACTGAATCGTGCCATATGCAATTTTACATTATGTGAAAATCTGAGTCTCTGTGGGCCGTTTATAAGATTATGATGTTAAGTAAAAAAATTAAAAAACACTTTATACGCATCTACTCTTGTTTTCTCTTACAAAGACCGCCGGTCTTAGACTTAGGGATCCCGGGTTATATCCCAGCGTAAGGTACAATAATTTATTCTGCACTACTCGATTTGGTTGTTAGCCGGCTTGTTTGTCTGCCTGGCCACCATTGTATCTAAATATGTCGCCACAACATCAATTGTTGTGTTCCGGCAGCGAGAGAACAGTGCCTTATTAGTTGAGGATTTTGGGTGAAGTGCGCTGCCATCTTCGGCCTTAATTATTAATTTATTTTATTTTAGGAAGACCAACAGCTATCTTCAAATATATAAATCTTCTGTGCGTGTGTATGTTATTGAACTCCTTATAAACGGCTGGACCGATTTGGATGTGTGTGTTCAAGTGGATTCGAGAATGGTTTAGATTTGCAATTGGACCCGCTAGGTGGCGCTACTATAGGGGTCCATCATGAAATATGGGTGTTCTTAAGCGGACGAATGATTTGTTTGTTTTGTTGTCATGGAAACTGGTAAAGTGGTACGAAGTCCGCCGGTCAGCTAGTTATATATAAATAAACTTATCGTCACTTAACATTAGGTGAAATGAAGGACAAAAGTTTAGCCTTAATTTTTTTAACTGACTGTGTGTAATTCGTTCGGCCACCAACGACGCCGCTACATTATCGGAACAGCTGTGCACGCCTTTGGAGTCGCAATGGCAACATAACCGCTCAGCCACGAGACGGGGCGATCGGCGACTAGCTATACCTCTCTTCATTCATCATCATCATCATCACCACCTCTTTTATGGCCACATTGCTGGGAAACGAGCCCTCCATAAGGATAGGGAGAACGGGCCATAGACTAGGCCCAGTGCGGATTGGTGGTTGTTAACGACTGCTAATGCAGCCGGGATCAACGGCTTTCCGTGTATTCCGAAGCACGGAGGAACTCTAGATACGAGAACTACTGCACCATCGAGATCCTCTTTCATCTCTCTTCATTACACGTTCCAAACGCTAAGTGTACTGCGGTTAATTGACATCACTTGCCATGTACCAGTATTAGGAAACGCCTGTCGTTCCGACTCGTGTCGGATATAGTCGACAGGCTGCAGCGGCATTTGTTTCCGCCACGATGTGCGTGATGCGCCGCAGCCCGGCGCTAACGAAAGTAAAACCGTGGTACACGGTCGAGAGATAAAGACGTTGACCCTCGTTCTTACGGTATGTAGTTCAGTCGAAAAAAATGTAGGACAATGTTGTTAATAAAAAACTTATCAAAGAGTTTGCTTTTATAAAAAAAACATTTTCACTACTTTTTTATAGCCCTGCCTGATTATATATTTTGAAATCGTTTTAGACGTTAAAGTCAGTCTCCCTGTGATCACAAGTCCTGCAAAGGGTTTGAAATGTCATGCTAAATAGATGTATACAATTAATGCTAGTAAATCCGGAGAGAGTAGGTATTCATTACAATAGATATTAAAAAGTTATAAATAAATTTAAAAACTGTAAAGAAATAAAATACGAATACTATATTTACATTAATTCAATAGTCCTCTCTACAGGACTGTTGAATGACAACGGACTGCATTCATCACATCGCCGATGTTGCAAACGCACAGACTGGCGCGAAATGCAGTTACGTATAGTATCAAACGCTTCCGCGTACGAGCAGGAAGCTCCACACACTTTCCCTTTTGCCCGAGCGCAGCAGCCGAGCACTATGCTGCTATAACCCTGCCAACCTAGCTGCATCCATCGGTGAACCATGCCAAAACAACTGCCGACTCTACAATTCAGCCGGCCTATAATGCAGTAAACCAACAAATGAGGTTAAGTATTGCTGCCTCATGATGCGTGGCAGCTGCTAAGCATTTGAATTAGGATATCGAGGAGCTTAGGTTACCATACCACCGAACATCGGAAAAGAATACCATTTGATCAACCGATAAATTGAAATGTAATTCAATTGATTGTGTTACACAATAAAAAAAATTCTAGCTTTCTAATCGGGACAATTCGACTCTATTACTTTGCATAAAACGTTATTCAGCTTAGCTAGTTTTAATTTAACCCCTTCCGTATGGCGACTTCATAAATTATTCATTATTGCAAAACGGCCGGTTTTCATAAACAATGTATGAATACGTTTGGTGGTGGGACAAAGAGCGATCCGGTAAACATTTTAATTCCTGTTTCTCGAACGGGTTACCTCTAAAGTCGTTAGGTGAATCTACACAGTGCGGATCTACCAGGCTGACATAATACAGACGTGAAGGCGCCTTCGGTTGACCTATATACCAGCGGACATTGACCTCGTGGGGCAGACTTGTGCCGACCGCGCTACACCGCGCCTGAAAACATCTATCACTTGACAGCGGAATTTTCGGTATTGAATGGACTTGGAGCAACTCACTTGGGTATTGCCGATTCGTCACAAGTATGAGGCGGCGAATTTATAAACATTTATGTTTAGATATTAGGTAGGTATAAGAGAAAAGGCGAAATGGAAAATAAAGTTGGCTGCTCTTTTAGTGTTTTTTAATCATTTGATTTAATGTTTGACATTTTGGGTTTAGAAATATAAATGTTTTCTGTCTTGAGGCTGTTATATATAAAGCGAAAACTCATCGTAGCTACTTACTTCTATTATAATTGTGTTATGACTTTGCGAGTTTATTCTAACACATAAGCTCTCTACTCAACCCCTGAAGTGGTGTTCAAAAGCTGATCAAGGTTATGAAAACAAATAGGTACAACGTATAAGTCTTCTCTTGATGTTGCAAATAGTAAACTGAAAATCAAAACATATTTTTATAGCGATATAAAACCAACAGATGTAAATATATTTCGTGGCCTAACCAATACATCATGTCCATGTTGTCCAGAGTCTTACTTTCTGTCTCCAGGAAACTCATAGTTAGGTAAAGACTTGTCTTTGCGCCATTCTACACAATAATAATAGCTAATCTAATCTCCTTAGAGCATATTAGGCGTACAGAAATAAAATGTCACACGTGGTGTATCAGAATGAGTGATTACAAGTACTAGGGCGACAACGATCGAGCAGAGTTCACGTTCGGGCGCCGACCCCCGAAACTGGGCCGGCGGCGCGGTCTGGAGGCTACGACCGCTTCCACAAATCCATTTCGCTAAACGGCAAGGGATTGCTCCGCTACGAAACATCGACCGCTTTAAATTGAATAGGATCCCGATCTTAGAGCTGTTTGTAAGCGGTTTCTAATGTCCACAAAATCCAATGTTCGGGTAAGCTCAGCTTTGGATTTATCAAACGATTTAATGTAATTATTTTCTACTGTCAGTTTTTTTCCTGTATTTTTTCCAAGTGCAAAAGGAAGTAAGGCTAACCATTACAAGGATATTGGAAAACTTATTATAGTTTTCATTTATCTTATACGAGTATAATATATTAGAATATTTATATTGGTTTAAAAATAATGAAAAATAAATATGATTTGCTGTTTACCCAAAAATATAATTACATCTGTGAATCCGTAAATAATATTAACTGAATTACTATTAAATTACGGGAATGTTTTTTTGTTCTTCAAACATGACTGAGTCCACTGGTAATACTTTTTTTCCGGTAAAACACTACCTGTAGTGTACTTTGTGACATGCACATGTAACACTTACTTTGCGGGAAAACATTTATCCTCCCTGGAGACGTTTAGCGACAGACCGAATTTCTCGCATGGTAAGCGGATCGAGGAGCTCGATGGCGCGTTGCTTAACGCGCCCGATCTGCGATTGCTAAGGTTAAACAACTTTCGCAAAAACCGATCATCGGATGGATCACCAAAAATGTATCATCTCAAGCTCCTCCGTGCTGAAGGCACGTTAGCCGATGGTCCCGGCTGCATTAGCAATCGTTAACAACTACCAATCCGCACCGGGCCCGTGTGGTGGTTACGACCCGTTCTCCTTATCCATCCATAGGGAAGGCTGGTGCCACAACAGTGGGGATATAAAATGAGCTGATGATGATGTTGATGAAAGCAGATTGAAGTTAGTGTTTTATATAACAACCAGCTGTTCTAACTTCACCTGTACACAGTGTAGCAACGTCTGAGAAGTTGAAACCTAGAAATGAGTTCTGATAAGCGTAATACTTGGAATGCAACATAAAGCTTTATTATCATCAAAGCAAGGAAAATTATGGTTCTAGATGTGGGACGAGAAAACCGTAAATTAACATGTACATATGCGGTACAATAATACGGCGATAAGGAGTAGCAACAATGCTCGGAGTATCGAGGCCGAGGGACCTTAGAGCCCACCGCCCAAGGAAATCGTTAACCTACTATTTCTACTTTAATGTTAATTAAACGCTGGACAGAATTATTGGATTTGCTTTGTACAATAATATTTCTAGTTTATAGAATAACCTTTTAGTGAAGCAGTGAGTAGTTAGAACTTATATCTTTGTCGGTACTTCTACGCCGGACGCGTTGACTGTTCGAATTTATATGTTTCTAATCCTGATTCTGCAGGTCCCAATACTCCCAATATTGTTTGGTTATTAATTTTTATGTTCTCATGATAAGCGATTTGTTGTAATTCTTAATTAAAAAAGTATATAAATCCTAAATTCCTTACAAATAAACAAAGAATAAGCTTCGAATATTTATTGCGTGTTTTGTCTCTTTTACTCTAATTTGAAATGACGTTAACATGACAGGAATAAAAAACTAGCTTATTCTTTGTTTACTTGTAAGGATCTTAAACTTTATATGCGGTTTTTAAAGTTGTCACCGATATGGTGTTTGTGCTATGACTTAGAAGGATTAATGACTTGGGAAAATTGCGTGACGTTCTTTATTAGAAGAAAGTCGTCATTTGATTTTGGTTATAGCAAACATCCTTATGTTGCGGTTACCGTTTTTAACTGGGCGGGCTTAATTATTAATCATTAATTAATAGTTGTTTCATGATAATTTAATAATGTCAATAAATCTTACTCATAATTGGAAAATGTTTCACCTACTTAAGACAACTAAAATCTACTTTACGCATCATCGCGAGGACATTATAGCATAGGTTCCTGAACATTTTCTACAATTTCAACTGACTCACACACTAGTGCGCGTCCCCGTGCCCTACTAGATTCTCCGAAGGGTTCGGATCGGATCGGGGAGCGGAACCACCCGAAGGTGCCTCTAAAGGTTCGGACCTCGGCTAGACCGGGCCGTGGAGGAGGAGAGAAACGCCCAGGTACATGTCTGTACCTGTTATAGAGCGCGTGTGAACCGGTTCTTCGTACCCTTGTTCTACGAGTACGGTGTCTTGGACCTAAACTAGTGTGCATGTTTAGTGTATTCTGTAAATAATTCATTTAGAGGATTGGGCGGAGGGGCCTCTCTAGGTGCACGCTACTGAATACGATCCGCGGCTACCCTCATCCAGCTCTCATGATTATGACAGACCAAATTATCATATATGTAAGTACATATTAGGATCTTCACAGGATGCGTTTACTCGTTTACTGGGTATCAACTCTGATAGTTTTAAAGACCACAATCGGATCTGACTTCGCCATATAGACTGTAGGGATAATGTCAGAGTCAGGCAACTGAGACAACATTAGCGACGTTCGATTTAGCAGTTCGATTCATAAGAATGTAATCTATTTTCTTGAGACGAGTTGGATTCTCATTTTTTTCATTATTTCGAACGATGGACGTTATGGTCTAAAAAACAAATGAACAATATAAGCAGGCGTACTCGAACGCTATCGGCATTGACGAGAGTGGAATTAGTGCTTTACCATTGCAATTCGTTGCGATTGTGAATAGTTGCAGCGGGGAGCATTGCTAATCTAACTGACCTATATAGTGTGGCCGGTGAAAGACCTCGTAAACTACTACCGCCAGTGCATTATTCCCGCAACAATGAGCTGCGGTGCATCACACGATTATGCGTCTTAACACGATAGCTAATAAGACAACTTTGACGTGCAGACGAACGCATCGCATACGCAGAATTATAACGAATGGTTTCGCAGAATAATTTTGCTAAGAGCATAATATTATTTATTTATAGTTTAACTAATTTCTGAAAATGGGAACGCGCTAGTTGAGCTTCGGTTGCCTAAGACTGGGACGATGTAACATTTCATTTGGAAATGTTCTTAAACAGTCGAACACACGCGCACTTATTTTATCTAACGGATACTAAATTTAATAAACTAAAAATAACCAAACAATAAACAAAGCTAAAGTAAAATAAACAGAGTGATTTACACGCTACAAGAGAGATTATTGTTTTCAAAGACTCGATTTGCAAAAGAAAATAAGAAAAGCTCTTTTAATAAAATTGTCGTAGCGAATAAAAGAGATTTCACCTTGTGCTATTAAATAGGGCGCTATTTTTCCACGTTGAACAAATTGTTTATGAAAAAATTACTTACTTAGAGTTCAGATCTAATATATAAAAAAATAACTTTGTTAAACAAACGCAAGTAGATCTATCTGTTTTAAGTTTTGCATTTCAATAATGTAGTGTTTGCGGATACTAGATAACAAAAAGAGATTTCTTTTAGCAAACCATGAATAGGCATGATGACTGATTTTGAAAAACTGTACTATAAGATTCTAATGCATCTAATATTTTCCATAAAAGATATTATTTTTGTAAAAAAATAAGATTTTTGAGTTACAAAAAGGCTTATAATTTTTATTATTTAAAATTCGCGCCAAAACGCTCTCTAGTCTCATGGCAACTGCTTGTTACGTCACCTCTATGTAACTCAACAGTAGACAGTACCTGGATGAAACCTAGCTAGATCGATTTATCGACCCCGAAACCCCCTGTATACTAATTTTCATGAAAATCGTTGGAGCCGTTTCCGAGATTCAGATTATATATATATACAAAAATTGCTCGTTTAAAGGTATTAGATTACGACCGTATAAGACAAATTAGTTGTTTTACTTGTTAAATATGAATTACAAAGTGTATAAGTGGTGTGCGGTTCCTCAGTACGTTAATACATCAATAAAACCTCCGAACAAATTATTTGTTTACGTTCCTCACGACAAAACAGGTCGGAAAATGTGGCTTAATCTTGCACGAAGAGATGATGGATCTCTTCAGCTGATCCATCAGCTGTATGTCTAAATTCTCCAATTTATTTCTGTGAAGATCATTTTGACGTAAGTCTTTACTCTAAACAAGTTTAATGTGTGAAATGAAGGTGAAATTTTAACAATCTAATCAGAATCTAATTTTGAGGTTAGATTTCAAGTCTTGTTAATGTATATTATTAATCATTTTACAAATCAACTCTGGGCAAATTAGAGCTATTTGCCTTGGTAAATCCTTGTTCCATGACTAGATTTTTCTTCCAAAAATACTAAACTAGATAACTGGAGCCACGAAATACGCTATAAATGCAGGTAAAAACAATAAAACAGCGCGGGATAGTCGAAGTTCGTATGAAATAAAGTGACATTTCCATCGGCGAACATAGAGATGACGTAATTCGGTCTGATTGGTGTTCAACTTATCATGGCGGATTGCTGTATTTTGTAGTTTTATTTTATAAAATAAATTAACAATATCGCTATGAATATGAAAATAAATATTTGTTTAATAATCTATTATTTCTGTTACATCAGATAAACACATGATTTTAGTGACTTTTGGTTATTGTCATCATGCCTATTGTAAGGGAATTAGTATGAAGATATAATATGGAAAGTTATACTATAAATACAAGATTTAAATGTATATCCTAAGCAGTAAGTTTTACCGATTTAAACGCCAGTTCCCGTCGAATACTACTTTAAACAAGAAAGGGCTATAAAGATTTGCACACTGCTGTTAAAAGTGAGAAAATATTTTTCAATAGTTAGGTTATTGATAAAACTCACATTGTTATACGTAGGCTGCTTGTTCACCATTCAGCCTTTTTCTTTCATTTCTTCGGAATGAAAGAGAAGTGAAGCCGGTTTGGGACCTGTGAACAAGATATTGGTTTCATCATACTGATTAAAACCATAGTAGGTACGAGTTTTATTCTAACAAAACCAATCGCAAGGAACAATATTTGCTTCGCATTTTACTGTTATCTTCACCACTTATTAATGTATAAAAAATACAAAAAAAGGTTTTTATTATTTTAAAGTGATATGGGATTCTATTATATATTTGTCCTTCTTTCCATTCAAAGTTAAATTAATTAATATTATCAGTTATTTTTTTTACACTTTTACAATAATTATATTACAATTATATTATTAACGATATGGCGCATGCAACTGTGCAAACAAAAAATTGAATTAAAAATAACAACTAACGTGGTAATAACTCTTATATAATAATATGTTACCATAATAATTATTTAAATATACTTCGTTTTATTTCAATTTTTTTATTTTATTTCAGAAAGTCTTTGGGATATCCTTTTCATAAATCAACGACAGTTTGAATGCATATCGGAAGCTAGTGACAAATGTTTCCGACAAACAACATATCAAATTAAAAAACTTTAGGTTTTTTATTGTACTTTTATAAATATGTAATAACCAAAGTAAAATTATACGTTATTCAAAGACTATTATTACAATTATAAGCCAAGCAGCATTTAGTTTTGAACAATGAAGACATAACTTATTGTCACTTTCAATCATCCCATTTAGTTTACTACGTTTGCTCTTAATTGCTGGTCTTCGATTATTTCGTAAAGCATAGTTGACATAGCATTAATAATAGTAGTGTACAGTAAGCATTGACAAAATCTCGATTATTTTCAAGAGACATGTTAGGAAACTGTCTAGGTCCGAATGAAAAATTTAGGGGAGGCTTTAGCCCGCACCAGTGGCACGAAATAGACAAAATAAATATAGTCGAGCTGTACCCTACAAAAATATACAGGGTATCCCAGAATATGTGAATCAAATTGTAACGGCAGATTCCTTACCTTTCGAATGTGCTAAATAAAAATTTACTTTGCTGCAAAAAAAATACACCTAATATTGCTGCTAAACTTCAAATCTACGTAAGTAACTCTTTTAAAAAAATCATTTGAAGTTTGACGAATCAATCTTTCACAAATAATATTAGTAGAAAATATGATTAAACATTACCAATAAACGATGCACCTGCAGTTGAAAGTCTGAAAAATGTCGTACTTTTTTAATTTATATTTTTTTATTCACAATGGTCTTTATTTATTTTATTTAGCATATTCGAAAGGTCCTTGCCTAAGGAATCTCCCGTTACAATTTGATTCACATATTCTGGGACACCCGGTATACCTCGGAACGTGTATCATAACATCAATGTTTGTAGCATTGTTGTATATCGATAGTTAGAGGTAAGATAATCAGTTCATCAGAGTTGAGGATTCTGGGTGAAGTGTGCTTCCACCTCTGGTCTTATCATCATTTAACATCAAGTAAGATGAACGCCAAGTAACCTATAAGGCATTAAAAAAAACCTATAGACGACATTTGAGAAATACTTTCTACTTCGTGACAGTATGTTATTTTAATACGTATTTGTGTTGGCAGAATTCAAAGACCGTTATACAGTGTTTATTTAGCAAACTTTTAATTTAATTATTTTAGACGTTACAATTCTGTTTCAATATTATTTTACAATTTTCCTCCGCTCACAGACCGAACTGAGTAACAATTGAAAGTTAGAACGTCAAGTGGATACCATAATAGTATTCTAGAATAATATTACAGATTTAAATAAACTTTAGAAAACAATATAATATTCTAGTATATTAACTAACAAAAGCTATTTGTAAAAACATTTTAGTAACGAACACCATCATCAAACTTACTATAATGTTAGTCCATTTTTGAGACAAAAGGATAAGACAGGTAGTATATGAAAATCACTTAATTGTCTGTTAATTTAAGTTATAATAGTTATTTCCACCGTTTAAGTTTTACAATTTTACCATTGGTATCCGAACAGGTATATTCAACAAGAACGGGTTGTATGCGAGAAATTGGGGTTCAATCCGTAGCTCCGTAAGACTACTGATTTGAACCCATACCTATCACAACAGTATTATCTTTCCAAATGGGTTAACAGGAATGATTAATTTATCAAAATAATTTATTTATTATTTTAACAAATGTATATAAAAACACAAATGTTGAAAAAATTTCCACGAGCAGAATGAATGGGCGCCTTTGGTTTTCAAAGTAAAAAGTAAATAGTGTTGAATAATTTCGGCGGGCTGGTTAGAACCACGATAGCTCAATTGGGAGAGCACCTGACCCGGGATGTTGGTTGTTGCTCGTGGAAATTTTTTCAACATTTTGTGTTTTTATAATTTGTTCGCAAATTACAAAAACATTTTATAAATGTTTATAACATATATTCAAGCTATTGCTACAATTGATGGCATTGCAGAAGTTAAAAAACTTAGCTGACCTGGAATTTGATCTCGGCCTGAGTTCAGGATATCAGGCCGAACTCTTTGCCAGTCAACCACTGAGGCGTTGACATAGACCAAATTGAAAAACGTAGCACGTAGAGCACTGTCTAGTGCAGTTTTGCTAAGAAGGTTGTTAAGAAATTAAGGTTTGTTAAAGTAAAAACGGGCTTGTAAAACTTAAAAAAAAAAACTTGATGAGTTTAGTTTTAATTTGCGAATAGGCATAAGCACTTCTATTTAGTGAGAGATCGTCGATTGTTAATCGGAATACTATAAGCAATTATCAAAACCGATATGTCGCCATAACACCAATATCGTTGTTGTGTTCCGGCAGCTAGGGATAAGAGTGCCTCAGTAAGTGAGGATACCGGGTGAAGTGCGCTTCCAGCCTTATCATCAGTTAACATCAGGTGAGTCGAAGGCCAAGTACTTATACGCAAGATTTAAAAAAAAAACTGGTATTGTTTATAGTACGCAATCACCCCCGCCTTTTGTAATCATCGCTGTTTAAAAATTTGCATGGCCGGACTCTGATTATAATACCAAAAATGTTATCACTAAAACCTGCCTTTTTATGTTAAGTACCTGGAGGTTATTTTTTTATAATGGTTTCTAAAAATGAAATCTAGTTAAATCGATTTATCGCCTTTGAAAAAAAATTTTCATGAATATCGTTGGAGACGTTTCCGAGATTTAGATTGTATCATATAGGTATATATCTATCATATATATATTATATATACAAGAATTGCTCGTTTAAAGGTATTAGATAAGGTTTTGCTCAGCTAAAGAGGGATTCTTATATACATTATTATTATTATAATTAAGAAAAACATAATAGGTAAATTCATTCAAAACCATAATACATTAGAACATAAGGTTTTATATTATGTTATGGTTAATTTAATGATTAAGTCATTTATTAGGTAATTTATATAACACTAGCTGACCCGGCGGACTTCGTACCGCTTTGACAGTTTCCATCACTGAGTTAAAATATATCACTGGTTTCCATGACAACAAAACAAACAAATCAATTTAAGTATTCAAGGAAAATTAAATTGTCGTTTTTAGTATTTTAAATATTATAATTTTTTTTATATAGCCTATGTTACTCAGCGCTAATGTAGCATTCTAATGGTGAAAGATTTTGATTTTGATTTAATCGGTCCAGTAGTTTTTGAGTTTATTCGTTGCAAACATACATACATAAATACAAAAATACAAAGGTTTCCCCTTTATAATATTAGTATAGATATGTGCTACACCAGAGAGGATATATGGCCTTAACCCCGTATATTGGCCTAATGCTGCTCTAAAACTTGCTAACGTTAACACATTTTTACGGTTATAAGTAGTTGTCTTCCGAAATACTATTTGGTCATCCGTACGGGAGTCAGCACTTTGTCATTTGCTTAGTTTTCACGATCAATTCACATATGCTAGCGGCAACCGTCGTCGTCGCTGCGTCATCCAACTTCTCATTAGCTAACACTATGTAGAAACATTGTTTGTAATTGAGAATTGTTACAATTGCATTGATAACATTTCATCAAAGCGGGCATACAGAGATCCGTCCTTGTTCAACTATAAAGCACATTGTCACGAAATAGATAGGTACCTACACATTGAGATCCGGATATAAAGCTACTTAGGCACTTAATTGCACGTTTAGTTATAGTAATCGCAATAATTTTAAAATGATGAAATCCAATATCCGGGAAAATTATTATAAAGTTTTTCGCACGCAAAAATTAAATCCCTCCTTGGTAGTTTTTAAGTCTTCCCATTTTTAAATTAACCGAAATAAACGTACAAAGGATTAGGGAAAGCTTTCCGCGTGCTATTTCCATCAAAAAAGTTTCGCGTTTGACCTTCAAATCGTAATTTGTGAACACGTGACAGCTCGCAAAAATGTCATATACTCGTAAAATGTTATTAGTCGAGATATTTAATTTTAAAGCACCTGAAGTTGTCAGTGGCCCGTCGTTCGGGGTGTCTCCGAAAAGATCCTTTGCCAAAACAATCCTTAAACGTAAGTCACTGCCCACTATCTCACACATAAACGGTCACAGTTAGAGCACAGGGATTCTGAAAGAGATCGTTCATACACTAGATTCGTTCGATGTACCAGGGCGTCAGAGTGTCATAGGAGTTGAACTATAGACAAGTAGCGCAGACACAGGCAGCGAGCGCGCGGCGCGCCGGCGGAGCGGTGACTGACCGGCACAGTGCCGCTCCACCCCGCCGGGATGCGAGGGACCCTCCGCCGGGAGCCAGACCCGCGACCGGGAACACATGCCACCGGGAATTAAGGTCCAACCCGGCAGCACTGAAAAATCACCTCATAATATTGCAACAAACCTTTACTTTTCTTACGCAGTAAAAGATGGGTTGCAGGTTTCATTGTTATCGATCACTGGCGTATTTGATCGATGAATATATTAAATATTATACTTTAAAAAAAGACATTGATGTTCTTGAAATAACATGTTCATATTATATTAATTCAAAGCTTTGATTGTCTCAATAATAAGATTGTCTTATTCATACAAATAAAAATAGACTTCACGTTGAATCCAGAACGGTTGAAAAATAATAAACAAACTAAGAAATAAGTAAATAGAATAAAATAACCACAAATGCCGTCAATAATATAATTGATAACAACAAAATGCACATTGTAAGTTCAACGACCTTACTTTCTCACGCTCATTCATTAGGACATTATGAAGGCAATGGATATAGCTCCGTAATTCGACGGCCGACCATCGAGTAGCGTGTAGCGATGGCGTCCGATCACGGGCCATCTGCAGACCGCAGCAGGGGCAGTAGTGGGTGAGAGTGAAAGTGCTAGGCAAGTGCGAGACCTTGACAACGCGCCCGCCGTTGATGCTCCGGAATGACCTCAGGCGGACCATGTAACTGTGAATGAAAGTTATGGATAGAGCCTCGGCAGTTGGCAGATGCATCGGTGATTTGTACGCTACAATAAATAGGTTTGATGAGAATTTAATAGGGTACATTGATAAGTATGTAGCTACTTGGGTGGAAAAATTATAGCTTTTGCAACACTTTGCAAAACTTCTTTAATTTTACCTTTTATGTCGCAATGCTCAAAGCAGGCTAATTAATATCGTCATATCGACGATTGAAAATTTTGACTACATCTGAATACATGGCACAGTAGGCTTCCAAAAATATAGAGTACAACTTAGTCTTTAGAGAGAAGCGTTTGGAAAAATTTTATATAGGTACCATAAAAATCTTATAGAGCCAATATAGAGCATTTTATTTCTATTTATGCTGCCAAGCATTGTTTTGCATTGATATGTTCCATTTTATTCAGGAATTAACTAAGCATAGAGACGGCAACGCGTGTATGAAACCTTTTAGTACTGGGCTGCTGTTGCCGCTTTCCAGAATTCCCGTTCATTGGCTAATTATCATAAATCTATACTTAATATTATAAAGCTGTAGAGTTTGTTTGTTTGTTTGTTTGTTTGTTTGTTTGAACGCACTAATCTCAGGAACTACTGGTTTGAATTGAAAAATTCTTTTTGTGTTGATTAGTCCATTTATTGAGGAAGGCTATAGGCTATATTACATCACGCTATGACTTATAGGAGTGGAACAGTCGCTAATTAACGCGGGTGAAACCGCAGGGCACAGCTAGTATTAAATAAAAAGAAGACATCATTTTTCAATACAACTGAGCAATCTAAACAACGACATTTTTTTTAAAGTTCTCTTTAATGGTATTGTTAATTTTTAACCAATCAATCGTCAGGTACTGCATATAAAGTGAGAGTTGATTCGTAAGTCAGTGATATTCATTGCGATGCCGACTTGCCTCTAATTTCAGCTACAGTTGCAGTGCACGGTACATATTATAATTTATACTGCACTAACGAACCGCCCTGGCGTTGCACCATTTCGAATATAAATTTATTATGAATCAGAACCTTCTCCGAGCAACGAACCGAGATCGGTTCAGTAGCTTTCACGTTTGTTGAATGGAGTGAGTCCGCATTTTCTCGCTGCTGTGACAAACACTAACTCCTTTGTGTTCGTTAATCAATGTTGTTCAATAGTTGGTTAATGAGAAACCTTTAAATAATGAAATTAAGAAAAGATACATTTAATTTTCCGCAATGGAAAAGCGCCTTGTTTCTTCCAATGGTCACTGACGATAAGGAATCGGAATCATCAACCGCTTTGAGACAAAAATGTGACAAGATTGGTTCTCCTAATTAAATAAAAAAATTACATTTCGGTTCGTAAGTTCGTAGGAAAAAAAACGGAAAATTTTTGTTTTTTTTTTTCATTTTACTTTGCGAAGTGGCTTGGAGAAAGCTTCCACTAAAAACAAAAAAAATTACTAAAGTATAAAGAAATCAATAAACAATTTGACCTATCAATGCAACTTTAACGTTCAATTTTGTTAAATAGTCACATTGACTAGAGATAAAAAAAGACGGATAGGTTAAATGCCTAATAAAAAGAAAAATAGGTAAACATATATTTTGGACCACTCAAAAGTACTCAACTAGTTATTTAAATAAATATAAAAACTTTGACTTTGCTTTTTCCGGCTAAAACCTCATTCTGACTCTCTTAACGTAAACAACTGGATCTAAATGTGTATTACAGTTTAAGTGCAAGTGGACCAAAAAATAAAATCTACTTCAATAAATAGAACTGCCTCAAATTTAAAAAAATTGTCATCGCAATCGATTTCCCTAATTTCTAAGCATCAATTTGGTAGAAATACAACAAATATTTCTATCAAAGGGACCCTTAACCGCTTTTTAATAAAGAGGACCTATTAGAAAGCGGTTGCATTCACCACATGTGCATTATGATCGGTAGTACGCGTGTTAGTGACGAGCCCAGTCAGCGCAGGAGCGATTACGCAAAGCGAGCTTCCCCGAGGAGAGGTCGTTGGCAATGGACTCGGTTCAATGTCACCAAATATATCACCGGGCTGCGTGCGTCGCGCGCGGCATCTTGATACTTGAACGTAGGGAATTCCATCGACATGTATGTTTTGCATCCTTTATCAGTCTTCAAAAATGTACGCGTTGTTCTCAAACTATTGCTTTTAGTATTTTTGGGGTAGGGATTTTTTCATGGCTGGCCTGGAGTAATTATCCAAAAATAATTTTATTTAAAAATTAACACTCACGTTTGTGACATGAATTGAAAAAATAAACGACTGTATTTCTTACTTAATATGAGCTCGAGCGCGAATACCAGACACAATAGAATTTTAATTGCTATCGGCCACCTGGTGGTCGATCGACGCTCAAGGGGATATTGTAAAATGAAAACGAATCAAAAAACTTAATTGACAGGAGACATTAAATGCTCTCTTAAAACATTATGGAAAGAACATCACATGTATAAATATTTTACACTATTTTCCTTAAGATTTAGGTAATTAATTTAAAAAAAACAGTCCTGTACTCATGTTGACGATATATAGTTACAAACATATTGGTTTACCTACAAAGCGGTCAGACAGCGGACGCAGATCGGTCGGTCGCGCTATACGGCCGCGCTCCTGAGCGGGTCGTCGACCGCGCTTTTCGGCAGGCGCCCCGAGTTTCAGCTGTAGCTGTAACGCGATCCTGCACACACACCCACGTGACCTCGTCCGTATGAGTGACGAACACACGCACACACGCACGCACGTGCGGATGCCGCACCGGAACAACGTGCGGATCAATTGCGATCTATTTATCTAATATTTTGATAAGTATTTTTGTTTTTTTCTATCGGATTTGGGGCTGTTATCGGCGTATTTCAAATGATTACTCAATATTACGTAAGCACTATCTAAAACAACAATGTAAAGGTAGTAAATATTAATCTTTTCCTATTAAAGAATAAAAAATAACATTTATTCTATAAGAGAGATGGGCTTTATTTGACCAATGAATTCTCTTCTCAGCCAATTCTTCTCAGACTCAGTGCACTATATACCGCCACCGTTCTCTTAACTGTGATTGATGTAAGCCTATTAGCTCTTTAATCATCATTGTTAAAACAAATTTATTACTGTATATTTTCCTACACTGATAATATGTATAAATAATAAAATAAAATGTATAAATAAATTCCAAAGTGGCATTATACACACTTTCTAGTTAACAGTAACACAAATGAATACTCCCTATTGTTCGCTATCGCAACATTCGCAACAGCTAAAACAACTCGTCTAGTTTCGGTTACGAATATTTCAGTTTCAGCCGTGACCTGCGTGACCTTTGAACTTGGGGAGGAGTGAACGTACCCTTGACTCGAGCAACCGCGGTCCTCGGCCCGCTATAATTAGAATGTGATACCGATAACGTTTCGGTACATTTGTCATCGAACGACTGTTGCGGCTTGCGGCGGGCAGGATCTATTCGATGCGGCAATCAACGAAAACAAATGACGCGCGATGCGCAATTTACATTTGCCATGCGAACCGACCAATTTTCTTCAGGAAATGACAATGACGGCATGTCAACGTCTCTCTTGTCTCGTTAGTTCGTTACCCACACTTTATATGACGCTGGCGCCATCGTTAGGTCTCAAGAAAGATTTGCGTGATAAATACAAAACGCGCGCATAGATTTCGTTTTTGAGAGAATAAAATGTGTATCGCACTTACTGACAATGAGCTATTTCTATCCGCTCAAACAGTGCGTGGGTGGGCTGAGATCTATATACGAATTTTTCCTACTTTTAATAAGGCAAGTGCCTATTGATATACAAAGTTCAAGCGTAGACACTCGAGCGGTCGGTAAAAATAAAGTGTCTCCGTCAAGCATTAAGAGGTTGTTCACCCAATATTTGGGCATCGTTCACTTCCCTCTGCAGGGACTATTTGTCTAAGGATACAAGCTTGTCGTCGTGTCTACTTCTCGAGCTTCAGGACGGATTGAGCAATGGCACCTGTTGGTCATATGATACCACCGCGGTAAACCATCGCGACAGCAAGCCATTGAGTTTAGTTTCGTAGAACGGTCCCTGATTCTATTTTATTAAGTGTAGTGTCTAGTCTAACATTTCAGCCGGGAGATAAAGCACTCTCAATTAATTAGGATAGATTTTACAGCCGCACCGCTTGTTGTCTCCGACTTTCTAGTTTGATTACCGACTGTGGTAACGAGCGCGAATACAAATAAGGAAGAGAAACAATAAATTGCACTGTGGACTGAGACTATTATGTATTTTATTCCATTGTAATTTACTACAGCCATAATGTTACGGTTATTGCAGTTTATTCTTTATTGATTGATGTTATTATGTTTACTGCAAGACTGTACAGGATTGTAAAGGAAGGACGCGGCTTAGAAATTTTATACGTAATTATTTTCTCATTTTGCCGACTTTGGTTGCAAGGGGTGTTTTTTTAAATCACTGACAACATTTCTTACACTATGATATTAATTAAAAGCAGGTAGGTAAAGTAGGTATTTTACTAAATAAAAAAAGTGTAAGTAATTCAAAAATAATTAGAAATCAAATCAAAGTGCATTTTTGGTTAATCTTGATTTTAAGATTACTAATGAAATAGCAACTCAGCCCTTCCTATAAATTACAGCATAGCAATACATTATTCTTACGAGTCCAACTCCTGTTGCGGCAAAATCAAAGGAGCTCAAGACATTAATTGTTGTATTGTATAATAATTTGTGGTGGAGTCAAGCATTATTTGTACCGACGACATACCAAACAAAGCAACCGAAAGTAGACACAGTTGCGCACTTACACTCCAAGTCGTAAACAACGTCAGCCCCACGAACAAAACGTACAGCTATTTAAAGAGTTTTCAATAATGCTTATCCGTTCCATAATGATCGTTGCATAATAGCGCATCTTGCGCGTACGCAGCCGCACACATGCGCATGACACGTGTACTCGCGCGCACTAGATAAGGGCGCGGTCGTTGACCCCGCGGAGAAATGCCGCTGAAACTGCAGGGCCTGAAGGTGCTTCGCCTTTGTAAGTCAATGGGCACTCGTCTCCAATATGAATTGCATCTTTAATGTATGGTATGTAATCGAAGCGTGTACGTACACACCTACTTTCGACATTCGTTGCCATAAGTTGAAATGTATACTTTTTATAGTATTGTGTCGAGTATGTGTTGTATCAAACTTTTACTCATTAATTAATTCATTCATTCATACTTGAATATGCGTATGTAACGATTTTAAAACAAAACTTGTGATAATTGAAAGAACACTTTGTTTTGGAAATACTTACTCGTTACAATCTCTGTCCGACAGTGCGACGAAGTACATAATATCCGGATCTAAGAATCGCGAGCTCCTTCATACTTTGGAGGATGTTGATCTTGGTTTTGGTGCACACAGTGCTAATAACTGTCATCCTAAGGGTGTATTGTGGGCCCATCTCGCCATATGCTATATTGTCCATGTGAAACAGCCTAAACTCAGCAGTTGGACCCTAATAGGCTGATTTATCATCACTCACATCATTCACATCGCCAACTCATTTTATGTCCTCGTTGCTGGGGCATGAGCATTCCCTATGGGTAAATAGGGAGAACGGGTCATAAACCACCACGCGGGCACAGTGCGGATTGGTGGTGGCGGGACTACTGCTTTACGTGCCTTCTGAAGTACGAAGGAGCTCATGATGATAATTTTTTGGTCACCCATCTGATGACCGGCCTTAACAAAAGCTTAACAACCACTGCGCCATCGCGCTGGTTCATCATTCGCCTGCTTATATCCCGATCTTATCAGGGGTCGTCGCATCGCTTCCCTATCCATTTTTCTCCATCAGCCATAAATTCAACCATTACTACTTTCTTTGCCATATCACCTTTCACGTCATCTATCCATATTTCTTCGGTCTTTCATTCCACACTTTGAAAAAAAAAAGAAAAATATTGTCTATTTTAAATTTTAATGTATTATTTCTGTCAACTCTGTGTATAAGTAGTTCTTTTAGAAGCTTTCCCCTATAAAGAAGTAAATATTTTAGCAACTAAAGTCTTCCATCTTTTAATTAGGACAAAGTTAATTGTAGAAATGACGACTGAAGTGATGAAAACGTAACTTTTAGTCTACACACCATAATTATGAGTGAACAAAAAAAGAAGTATGAAAAAGTTTCGAAAAAAAATCCACGAAAAGGATCCGTTTGGAAAATAAATAAAAACAAATAACAGTGTGAGGATTTTACAGTCCCAGTCAAGGGACTGGTTACTGGAAAGGTCCAGACTATGACAAGAGATAAGACGAGATTCCCGAAATTAAATTCGACAGTCGATAAGAAGTGATAAAGTTTTTGATTTAAAATGATCCTGATTATATCGCTCGTATAGTGTGAGCAATATTTCAGTCAGGAATCAACAGTTTTTTTTTCGAATTTATAATGGAACCATGATTTTTTTCTTGGGCGCTTGATCACTATCAACCAACCACATCCATAATTTCTGATGTTTTCTCGCGGAAACTTGAAAATATCTTCCAAGTTACATTACATATTAATCATTTAATAATTTTAGAAACAATATTTTGCATAATATTCTTATTAGTTCGGGATGGCTGAAATAGTGCACGCCGAACTTTATTGTGGCGGACATCTTGTATTAAAAATTGGAATTTATTCTCGAAAAATGTACCTATTATTGTATGTTTTGTTTTTTGTTTCATTTTCGCAAAATTTTCTCATATTTTAACCTATAAAAATAACCAAGATAATCCATCGCAAAGTAGCTCATTTCATGGGATAATTTATGACCGTTTGACCTTTAAAAATTGTTAAGGTTCTGAGTTTTGATTCCAGGTGATTGGTTTTACTTGATTTCTAAGGGCTAGAGATGTATCTTGATAACAGCATATATATTTCTAATCGGTAGATCTGAAATAATTATACAAATGGACATAATGTTCCGGCCTCCTACGCGACACTTTCGCGTGGAGGCGTTAAGTTTCTTCCTACTATTTACATTTATTTTTGATGTGTTTTTGATATTGTATAGGTTGATTTTTTTGAAGTTGAAGTATTGGTATGTGTACTCTATAAATAAATAAAAAAGTGCGTGTCAATGGCTTTAATTTTAAAATAAAAATTATTTTATTCAACAACTCTTAATTTTTCCTTGCTAAAAAGTTTCACCATTTTTAATAAATTTTATACTTGACAAGTAACCTTTGATTATTTTTTATCATAATCTTCGCTTATTCAGCTCTCTGAAACAGTAATTGTTTTTGCATTAGGATTGATAAGAGAAGTACACGATTTAATTTCCCAAAGCTCCACAATGCCCCCGCTCCGCGCTCAATTACGGGGGCACTATAAGGTTGCGCAACTGCGCGGCCGGGCGCATTAATCGTTAGACTATCTAAATAATTTATTTAAACCACCTCTATGGTCTAGTGGTTAAACTACCGGTCTCAGACCCAGAGGTACCGATTCCGCTTCCAAGTTGGGAACACATACTTTTGTAATCGGTTTGGTTGATAGTCTTAGACTAGTTGCGGACAATCACCATCTTATTTAAGTTTTTTGCCATGTTGAAATCGAAGTTTACATCTGGATCTTAAACCGTTATATATACCACTAAACTTTATAAATGATGAGACTTTTATAAGCCAATATTTCTGTTTTATTGCGAAAAATCATTTCTCCACATCACGATCAGTCGAAGTAGCTCCAAGCGAGTCAAGAGCGATGCACTCAGTACATCCAGTCTCTGAGACTTTCATTTGAGATTATCTACAACTTTCTTCAGTTCACCAGTTACAATGATCACGAGCTATGTAATTGAGTGTATCTGTCTGTTACTTTGATGGTCACATTCACTTAGGGCTTTTAAGACCAGGTTAAAACGACGATTAGATCAGAATTGAGGGTCATTTGTAAAATAATCTTTAATCAACATTCAGTATAATTCTCCTTAGATATACATGTTTTTTTTCTATCAAACTCAAACCACCTCATGATTTTCAAGCAGGATTAGTATTAAAGTATTTTTAGAATTCGATGTAACTATTGAAAGTTCTAACAAATAGTCAAACTAGTCAAATTCAGTGGTCATGCGAATTGTTTTTTTGGGTGCATTTAAAGAAAAAGGATTTTGTATAGAACTGTGGAGACCAAGACAACTACCGCGAAACAAACTATATTAGGAAGTACCGCCTACTACCGACGTCGAACAGCAAAGTCAACCTTTTTCATACATAGAGTATGTTGACTCCTTTGTGTGCATTGAAGTCTGCTGGGATTAAAAATAAATGTTTCATAACAAACAAAACTACGGACATCCAAAACTGTTCTAAGACAATAGTGCCATGTGAACTCGCGCCAATAAACCAACATCAATCTTGCTGCAAATATTTAACAACACAACGAGGTATTGCAAAACGGAAACGGGACTGAAACAAAGATCTCTTCACATCCAATAAGCGGTAATAACAAAATTGCTAAAGTATCAGCAGACAATAGGCTGGGTGCGCGGGCGCTGCGGAACGCTGATCTTGAATGGAGTGAAAGTGCGCGGTTACTTCCTAGCACGTGGAAAGTGAACGCTCATGAGCACGGCTGGCCAGGGCCCTACCACAAGTTTACGCTAACTCGATAGCTCGCTAGTTGACACAATAGCTAACAAAATAAACACTGTTGCATAGACAAACGTTCAAGTCATGTAAAGAGTTTTTTATTCTTTTTTATATAAGATAATTATTATTGCGTTATTAACACATTAAGCTAATATGCTTGAGTTAGGTATTGCTACGTATAGGAGGTACAGGAGCTAAGGGGATTGAACCACGACTTTGCGCATCCATCCCGAGCCAATCCACACGGCTGACGACTTAAAAAAATTGTGTGCGGGAAAATTTATAGTTAAAGAGTTTGGTTGACTTTGTAATGTAAAAATGAAGCTATTCGCTTGCATTGTGTAGTGCTATGCTCAGTATTTCATCCCGACTGAGTTAGTACAATAGTCTCGTCGTTTGTATTCGAACTAGTTTTTAGCCACTATGTTAACGTTTCCAAAATAGGTTAATTCGGTGAAACAAATCCTACTAACATAATATTATAAACGCGAAAGTTTGTAAGTATGGATGGATGGATCTTTGTTACTCTTTCACGTAAAAACTACTAAATGGATTTGGATGAAATTCGGCATACAGATAGTCTATAACTTGGATTAACACATAGGATAGTTTTTATTCCGATATTTCCACAGGAATGAATGGAAACTGTCAAAGTGGATGTTTGTTACTCTTTCACGTAAAAACTACTGAATGGATTTGGATGAAATTCAGCATACAGATAGTTTATAACCTCAATTAAGACATAGGATAATTTTTATCTTGATATTCCCACGGAAACGAATGGAAACTGTCAAAGTGGATATTTGTTACATTTTCACGTAAAAACTACTAAATGGATTTGGATGAAATTCGGCATACAGATAGTTTATAACCTGGATTAACACATAGAATAGTTTTTATCCCGATACTCCCACGGGAATGAATGGAAACTGTCAAAGCGGTACGAAGTCCGCCGGGTCCACTAGTCATTCACAATGTTACGCAACGATGTTGCGGGCAGCAAAATGAAAAGCATCCGTTGGTGGTCACAAGCACGGTTGAAGCATCGGTCGGTAACCAACAGATAGATACTCTGGTTGAATGCTAGAAATGGTTCAATAGCTTCGTTATGCAACTGAGGTAAACCCATACCTAACAAAGCACTTACAAGACTGTTATGTGTTAATAGCGCAATATTAATAAAAAGAAGGAAAAAGGATGAAGGGTTTGCTAAGCCAAAATATTAACTCCGCTACATGCGCTAGCGTATAAGCAAATCCATGGTAAGAGCACACCAGCTATAGGCTGGCCGATACGCATCTCACGTTAGCGAACTGATGCAAATGCTCGAAAGTTGCCGCGCAAACAAAATACAAGGAATGGGCCTTGTTTGATGAACAGATAGAGCGGATACCTTTACAGTACTTCGTGCCGACCGGCGTCGAATTTGTTTCTCTATTCATCTGGTTAAGAAATAATGTTTAGATATGATTTAAAGGCTCGGCGTAGCGGTAAGCATGCAACTTTTGTAGACGCAGACATATGCAGACGTCTCCTTCCCAAAAACACGGTTAACCTATGTCGAGCTCCAAACCTCTAGAGTTGAACCCAGTGGAATGTTATAAGGTATGAAATTAAATTAAATTAAATTAATGTTTGTCCAAGTAAACTTATTAGATAAGCGCTTTGGAATTGTTGTTATATTTTAGATTTATATTGATTTAGATCGCATCTCCATCGTTTCTTCATTGCATCAACTAATTACATGAACATGCAAAATATTTCTTAATGGGTTGTATTTAATCGATCACCAAACTAACCTAACCTAACCTACAAAAATACTAAGTTAGCACCTAAAAATACAAAGTTAGCACCTAAACTACTATTTAGATGCTAACTTAGCATTTTAGGTGTACTATTTTATTGTGGATCAATTTATTATTTCTCTTTCTTAATTATGCTGTAGTGATTTTGATTAATTAAATTACTTTGGAAAGCGTTGTCAACAGTGGTGACTAAACACTCGCGTACATGTTTTATTTACCCATTACCATCAGGTCATTAAGTACACCTACTAAAAAAAGGAAAAAAACTTCTAACACAGTTATAAGTTCTTGTTTGACTAACCACATTACCCCCGTATTTATAAACGAGTAAAAGCTCATACTGAAACAAAGTAATTGCTTATGTAAAATTTCATATTCTTTAGTAAACCGATGAAGTTAGAAACGCCAAAAGCTAGATCAAGCAATCTAGTTAAGTTACTTAAAGAATTCATAGTGACAACTTGTGACAAGCTAGAATTGAGGTTAAATTCCGTGTGACAGTTTGTATTATGTCTAAAATAATATAAAATTGATGAATTTGACAATAACAATTATTTAATTGAATAAGAAAAATTATATTCTTATTTAAACGTTACTTGTATATAAAATGAAATTAGATCTCACTAGATATTTCTAAGAACAAAGTAATTGCTAAGTAAGGACTTGTTTATAAATACGGGTGTGAATATGTTATCGACATTAATATGTTTATTAATTATTTAGCCTGGCATTAGGCCAGTGTGGTGAGTTATCTCCTCTCGCCACGTGGAAAGGTCTGAGTCTGAAAAACCGTTTTAGACTGAAAATGTTAACGATTTAAATGCAATTTTTTAGTAAGTGGTATAATAAGAATCGGTGTTATAATTGAATCAATGAATCACAAACGACAGGAATGCGCGGAGTCTCCGAGCGCCCCGACCCGACGAGTATGTGTGGCACCGCCTTGCCGTTGACACTGCTTGAACCCTGAATGAATCACTCTATTTACACATTGTGTGTGCTCGGTATTTTCTTATTTTACAACTTAATTTCATTAGTTAAAACAATTGAATGAACGATTACCTACAATATCATGTTGGTTCCGTTTAGAGTCGTTTAAAACTGCAGTAAGTTCGTGCGCGTTGCTAGTTGTATCGGTTTTTGTAACAAAAGCTAGAATAAAACAAAGAATATACTTAGCTAAGTCTATTTTTGTGATGTCGAATTATTTCCAGAATATTGGGAACAATATTAAAAACGTATGCCAAATACCTTAACGTATCAATATAGAATGCATGTGAATAAATAGATATTAATGACTGCTACGTGAAATTGAAAAATATTTATAAATATGTGTATCTATAGAAAAAATATAATATTATTGAGTTAGAGATACACTGAGGAACTGGCTATCTTAGTCAGTTCCTGTAGTTGACGATTCGGCCTCATCGTCACCAGATGAAGGCCAAGAAATTGAAGCATTCATGAAGCAGCGCTTCCTGGTGGAAAAAGGGTAGTAAAATAGGTTAGTAAATAATTTAGCCACACAAATTCTCGTTAACGAGACGAAAATGTGAATAAAATTTGTCAAGGCACTCAGAAACTCTGGGTGCAAACCTTACCCATTAACTAGGTATAAAGTAACATTTAGTGACCCCCACGACCCGGTCAATCCAAGCCGAGGTTCAGAGGCGCCCTCGGGTTGTTCCGCTCCCGATCGGATCCGGAGAATCTAGTAGAGACACGCCGTAGTCCGTGATGCCATTCCCTCTAGAAAACCTTATTTTAACACAGCTTGAGGAACCCTTTAAGTTTCTCGCCGCCCCCTAAAAAGTCCGGTGGCGCTAAAAATACCATTTAAAACAATCAGAAAAGTCTAAAAAAAAATCATTTATAATATTTCAATATTTACCTTCAGTTCTTTGACATGATGTCCATTCATAACTGTTAACTGGCCATTAAGCATTCCTCCGAGTCCTGTGTTTCCCGGAAATATATAAACCATAATCTATTGAGAGAGATTCGCGCGCGTATGAATGAGGGAGGAGGAATAATTCCGGTGACGCTTGAGGCATTCACCTTTTGCCTTAGGTCTACGACCGGCCGAGTTTTGTCAGCTGATCGTTTTAGCCGCGCGTCACGGCGACGTATGACTAATGAATAGATTGATACGCCGTTATAATACGTTCGTAGAGCTATTAGGTAATAAAGTCAAATTATCCGCTAATTATGGGAATTTCGATCAGCATGCTTTTGTTAATTGCGTTAAGGTGTTATTGTTGACTATTAACTGTTTTTATACTTACTATTTTTAGACATTTGCTTTAATAAAATGTTATTGTGAAAA
This sequence comes from Eudonia mercurella, assembly GCA_963082485.1. Classification (NCBI taxonomy): domain Eukaryota; kingdom Metazoa; phylum Arthropoda; class Insecta; order Lepidoptera; family Crambidae; genus Eudonia; species Eudonia mercurella. The sequence goes on along the minus strand of OY720025.1, from coordinate 16,810,254 downwards.
ACCTGTATCTATAAACAGGTAATTTGAATCCTTTAAGAAATATTTATAAGTAACGTTTTGGCTTAAGACTTTTTGATACTGATTTATTATTTTTCTCCTTTTAGGTTTTTCTCTTTAGTTTTAAATTTTATCCGATTAAACATTTACCTGTGGATTTCCTGAATTTTTATGGCCACTAGGCCTCATGGCCTTATCGTGATCTACTACTTTACTTACTTTATTTTATATGTAGATCTTGTTTAAGTTGAATAAAAGTTGAAAAAACAAGAAACATGGTAACTAATACTACCTAAATAGGTATTTATTGTAAATGACATTATTTCCAAAGCTCTACGATACGTTGCACTGCAAGACGCCGTAAATGTTTAGTCTTTTGTAAATCAGCTACTCAACAATAGATGGCAGCACTTTTCTATCACCACGTATTTGAGACTGTTCCATCTTTAAAACTCAACATATTCTTACAAAATTTGTTGAATATACATGAGGCATTAATTGTAAGTAAGTGACCTATAGAATACAAATAATACCAGATATTTTCCTCTCTTTCTAGCTACATAGTGCGATAGGTACCTTTTGTCTTGAAAGGTATCGATTTATGGATTTCTTGAGAGTTGTTTCAATTACCTACCTGAAAAAACAAACTAAGTCGGCTCCTAAATTAGTCACCATTATATTATTATACTGTGGGGTGACCTAGATACAACAAGGATACAACCATGAAAAGCCTGCATCGATGATACACCATAGATTTTTAAATCTATGTTTAAAACAACACTTTGACATCTTCAAACAATGTGACGTTTTGATTACTTCACTGCTAAGTTTACTGTTTTTTTTTTCCGAATTACTGTTTTTTTTCTAAATTGCAGTATTTGTCGGTATTTTAAGACAATCATAAATATACAAGAGAAATGGCTGACCAGAGGTATGGCCCGGAAACGAGTCAGGAAGAGCGCGGTATGCATCGTATGCAGATCGTGTATGCCGGCAAGATGCGCCAGCGACAGGTATACATGGAGGAACTCAAGGAGTACCGCAAGAAAAGAGATAAACGAATATTCAATATTGTGAAGACCAAAGTTGGTCCTACATGGTACCACGCCCTCAGCGTGCCACAGAGAAACGCTCTAGATACCCTAGCATTTTGCATTCACCAAGATTTGATGGAAGGTATTCCAGTACGAACATCAAAAATAATTCGAGATTTAGGTATAACTCCACGGCCGAATAACGTAGATCTTATGACCAGTTTATATTTAGCCCATGAAGACCCGAAGTTAATGCTTGCTGAACTGTTCGCCATAATGTATGGACACCCTATAGACGGTAAACGCGCCTCGTACAATTTGAATTCTAAACTTTTGCTGTCAAGTATTCTTTACTTGGGGTTAAACAATTTAATTGCATTACTCAAAGAAAGGTTTCGTCCAGATCAACCAGAAAAGCCTCCTCCACCAAAACCAAAACCAAAACCAGAACCGCCTCTAGAGTCCCCGTATTTGCAGAAGATGATCGCTGCACTGTATGAGCCTCCCCAACGAAAGCGATCAAAACCCTCACCTTTGCCGAATTTAGATGATCTAGACGAACCATATGAGGAGGAACCGCCGGCGCCGAAGCCACCACCGCCGCCTCCGCCACCACCACCTCCCAAGAAAAGACTACCTCGCTCATACTGCGACAAGCTGGCCGGCATTGTGAATATGGATCCACATACCTCTGTTACAACTCTTACAATGAAAGCAGTTACACGCACAAGCAGTCGTCGAGTTCGTGGAGGAAATATGTGTGTCACGGAGGTAAAAAAGACTTATGGCATCAGCTTATCAAATCAAAAGAAATCATCACGTCGAAAAAGGCTTAAAGCACCTAACACAGGCATGTGGAACTCGCAGTACATGATTAATGGAGTTTATGAGATTCTCGGCAAAACAGTGTTTGTTCTCGGAAACGTTTCTATATTGCCTCCGGTTGGTGAACTCATACACGGCGGCTACAGATACTTGGGTGGCGAATGCATTAATATACACTTAGGTTTCCGCGCCCGGTCGCCACCGCCGCCACCCGACCCCTGCGATTGTGTCAAGAAATGGCACGACAGAGTGTTTCAATACGTCAAAGACACCAAATGTTATTGTGAACATTACTTCGATTACGGTAACGAAGGAACTTTCCCACCTGAAGAATTGCCATTTTTTCGGAAACCTACAAAAACCTCGCCTTTCCAATTCAATTATGAAACTATTTACGATTTAGATGAGAAGCGCCTTCACGTTGAAAAGGAGTTTAAAAAGATTTGGGACACTGACAGTATGTTGCGAGTTGACGACGGCACCGTAAAAGACACGAAAGACAAAAAGAAGAAGAAGAAACGGCCTTCCACAACATGTTTAGGAGAAAACCCTCAGCCCGAAGACTATTTGAAATGTGCCTTGCGCTTGATGAGGCGCGTGAACGTCGCAGCGCGTCTACCAGATATCCACCTAGCACCAGAGTTAAAGGAATGGATGCGAAGACGTATTTACGGTCCGTACAAATACAGTCAAAAAGCTGATATGTTATGGAAGAGCTCCGTGTACTGGCAAATGTTCCAAATGATGGCATCGAAAGGCTACGGGCATATTTCTCCTAGTAGGGACCCCAAATACTCTGGTCACACCACTTGGGTTCACAAGCAAGATCTTAACGACAAATTCAGGAAGTTCGCCTATGATTACAAGCTAGCTCTGTTCAGGTCATTGGCGAAAGTCAATAATTTGATGTGGGCTACGATGTATCAAGCAGAGTTTCCAGATAAAAAGTTTAGAGAGATATATTTTTCGTATCTGTTTGCACGCGTCGACGACATGCAACTCATGCATCCATACAACACTCGGGAATCAATGGATCGTCAATTGATTATGTCTCGTGGAAGATACTGTTGTATTCCAGCAGGTATTGAGCCTCCAGAATGAAAAAAACTTTGGGCACACTATGCCATTTGTACTTGTTTCACAATTCAATAATAATACCTACAAACAATACTTGTTTTACTATTGAACTGAATAGTCCCCTAAGGGCGCCTATTTCGTGAAAATTTCTATATAGAGCAGCGCTGCACTACGCTGCGCCCGCTTGACGGACGCTATAGGGTTACACCATACTCTAAAATAAAAGTCAAGAATACGTAATCCATAATTTAATGTGATAAGAATAACATAATATACCAAGTCAGGTATATTTACATAAATTTATGGCTTAAAATTAGATCCACTGAAATAAGATTGAATATTTTGTAATTCGCAAACCATTTTGTCAATTAATTATTTTCGATTTGTTCGACGAATTATCAACAGTCGAGTGACAATTTTGCATCGGTAATTTTACACGTTTATTACTACAGTTAATCTGTATAATACTCCAGAGGTATTAAAAATAGATTTTAATTTTATACCACATTTCACTTACACATAGCCTAAAATTATTATTATACAAGTCTTATATTATATAAAATCTATAACGTTTTATTTTAATACAACATTATTAGTAGTTGTAGCGTATTTGTAGTCCACTACAACTACACTACGGGATATTCAATCGTCTTTGGTATCATTACAGAAAACAAACATGTTGCCGACTTGACGCGAACATCAAACCCAGATTAACCAAGAATACTGATATAAAACGAAATGTTAAAATGTCATTTAAAGCATTTCCTTTAAAAACTAAAGAAACAATATAACAAAGTTAAAGATAAATGGCAAAACGATAAAATGTGATAGTTGTGTTAGAACATCGGTACAATAACAAATATATTTAATTTTTATGTAATTTATAATATTGCAGTAAGAGAAATTCGTCGAAATGAATTACAGTAAGTCTGGATTTAAACAAAGTGCTCAATATCATTACTATTGTGCATTAACAAACATCAAAATTAATAAAATGTAGATTAAAATTATTTTACTAGTCTCGAATTCCAAATTCCATTTAGAATAAATAGCCAAGTAAAAAGTTTGTGCTCTAGACATAAAATACAGTTTCAATTTATTTTCTAAGATTGTAAAAAGAGAGTTAGATGCTGTAAAATATTTACTGATATAAGGCTTTTCCTATTGCTACGTTCAAAAATATAAAGCTCCTTCCCAAAAGCTTCTTGTGTCACTTACAAATGCCCCTTATTAACATTTTGGGTACCTTGCCCTTCAATAAAGGGATCGTATAACATAAAAACAAAAATCGTATAACATTTTATTTTCTGCACCTTGGAAAGCTTTCTGAAGGCTAAAAGTTTAAATGTTTTGAGTATATAATGAATAGATACGTTGGATTTCTTCAGTTATATATTACGGAGCTATAAAGGTGACGTTTAGCGCTCGGACCTCCTCAGTTAAAAGAACTTAAGGTATTTTTGCTACTGCCACCAAAATCTGCACTGATAGAGACTCCAGGCGGGGTCACGCCCATACAGGCAGACAGAGAGCTACAATGGTGATGTCAAGCGCTGTGAAATATCGGATCTCCTCAGTTTAAAAGAGTTTAGGGGTTTCATTATATACAGCTTCTAATGCTAGTGCGCGGGCGCAGGCGTATGTTACTGCAGATGCTCCAGCGTGGATAGCAGGCGCGTGTTGGCCTCGCCAAGCGCGACGCCTGATTGGATTTCGGTTTACGGAGCTAACATAATGAGGTTGAGCGCTGCGAAGTATACGATCTCCTTAGTTAAAAGAGCTATAATTCTGAACAAGGTTTTCCCTATATCTGCAGTTCTTGGTGCGAGTGCGCGGGCGCCGGGGCTCGCTGTTGCAGATGTACGAGCGCGGAGAGCAGGCGCGTGTTGGCCTCGTCGAGCGCGGCGATGCGATGTTCCTGAGCTTCGATGACGCGCTGCTTGTGTGAGAGCGCGGCCGCCATCTTGCGCTGCTCGCGGCGGAGCTCCTCCTCCACGCAGATCAACCTAGATGAACAATAAATTAAGTTTTTTTTTAGTGTTACCCAAAAGGCAAACTAATATTTGGCGGGCTGTTGAAGACATATGAGGGGAAGTCCAAGAGGTTTTAGTTGGTAGTAAAAGTAAAAGTAGCTTTAATATAAATCATACAGTTTTCTTATTGTTGTATCTATACATACATGTATAAAAACTTTTTGAACTCCAGTTATAAATAATACAAATTATTTCCAGTTATTACACGACTTGATATTTTTTACATTTTATTTATTACCTGGAGATAATAGCCTTCATTTTGGCGTCTGTGTGGTCCTGGCCAGGCTCCGCTGGCAGCCTCCCACGCAGCAACTCCACTGAACACTTTAGCCTCTCGATTTCACGTTCGTACTGTAAATAGAAAATCACTGTTAAAAAACACATTCCTATTTATTATTGATAATGCAAAGATGTATCATGTAAATTTGCTGACCTGCTCAATAGTTCTATGGTGCTTGGTGCGCCTCCTGCCAGTCGTACTATAAAGCGTTTCTTCTACTTCATCAGAGCTTTCTGTGAGGTCACGGGCGCTCTCTAAGCTGAGCCGTCGCTGAAGCTTGGCCTGCGCAACCGCATCTCGCTCCACCCGAGCTGGCACCCGCTCACTAGCCTCACTCGACTGGGACTCCCTACTCAACATCCCCTGAGGCGATTCCCTCCTCTCCCGAACCCCATAGTACTCCTGATGCCTCTCCAAATCCTCATTGACCCTGCTACTCGAAACCTTCGCCCCTGAGTACGTCCTATCCAACGGATAATTCGTCTCCGGGATTGAACTCTCTGTCATACTGTACTTCTCCGGCGAGCTCTTCGAGTTCTCCAAGTTGAATAGGGCCTTTTGACTCCGAGAAATCTGCAGCTTGTACATTTCTTTGTTCACCTCCTCCACGTTAGAGTCGGATCTACTCATTGGGTAGCCGGAGTCGGTAGAGATGTGATGCGGTTTGCTCTCGTATAGCGATTCCCCTCTTTGGCCGAAGTGCTTCAGGTTCAGCTGATTTTGGTTCGTTGAATAAGAGAGCATAGGGTTTGTTCTGGGCATACGCGTCTTGCTACTCTTCCTTAGACTCGGCGAGTTGCTAGAAGACTCGTCGTCCCTTACTCTCGGCGAATGACTATGGTTACTCATCTGATACATATTATCTTCGTAATTACAATTATCTCTGGTGAGTCTTCGGTGGGTATTATTGTGGTTCTGCTTGTCATAATTTCTAGTGTCATCGTTGAAGTTAGTGGAACCTTCTTCAGAATTCGTCTCTATGTTGTCTGTGCTCAAGCCCTCCTCATCTATGGATGAACTGGATGAGCCACATGGGCAACGCTTTGAATTTCTATTCTCGTTGTTATTCTTTTTCTTCTCTTGCGGCGGACGGTTGTCTTCCATGGCGTACACTGGGTTCGTGAACACTAACGGCACTACTTTTGAATTTACATTTGCATTTGTTTGCGTATTTTCTGCCGTTGTAAAGTTTTGGATTCCATATTTCTGTATGTCATATTCAATTTTCTGTTGCACTGGACTCTTTGGGTAGAACTTGTCGTTTTTGTTGTCATAATACTGCTTTTCTCTTTGTTTTTGGTAATTTAGCTGTGAGTAGCGACTCATTGGCTGGCCGCCGTTTTCGTAGGGCTGATGAAGGTGCGTTGTGTTTTCAATGGGACTAGAACTCTGGCTATAGGTGGCGATGCTTTGATAACCAGAACTCGCGACGTTCGATAAGCCGCTGATGGAAACGTTCGAGCCATTGTTTGTGTAATTCGCTTTGTTTCCGTTGATGACATTATTGTTAGTTGATTTAGACTGGGCCAAGTTCTTCTTGTTCATTATAAGTTTGTCTTCGACTATATCGGAATCGTCAGCGTACTTCAGCAGGTCTGACAACTCATCTAACGTCGCAGTTTCTTTCATAATGTTCTGCATATCATTAGAGCAGTAATTATGGTTGATGCTGTCGCTGCTCGGGGATCTTTCTGTGCTGTTGTAGTTTGAGTTATTGTGATAATGATTTTGTTGATTGTAGTTATTTGGTTTGTACCTATCTTGGAATCGTCGTTCTAAGCTTTCGTTGACACCGTTGTTGATGCCTTTGGGATATTGGTCCGAACCGAATCCTATTTGCACCACTTTTAGATTGACGCAGTGTTCTTGATTGTTGTACTGCGAACTGTACCGGTCAGGGTTTACGTTTTGGTTAACAGGGTTTGAACCGTATCCGTTCCTTGGGAGTGTAGCTGAACGCGAGTTGAAGCTGGGCGATTTCGATACGCCGACGTAAGAACCTTTGTACTTGGACTCTTCGGCGTTAGACTTCGAGGGGCTGATGTTGAACTGCACGCCGTTCTTGTTCATGATCGGTGAGCTGTGGGCGAAGTTGCTGTTAAGTCCGTTTGCGGGTGCTTCGGGATTGGTTTGCTTCGTTGGTGTGTTGCAAGTTGGGTCATTGAACCTGAAATTATAAGAGCATTTTTAAAATCCTGTTACAAACAGATCTGTAAGCAACCATTTTATTTATCAAACATTATATGACAAAACATTTACTAAGAAAAAATATATTTTGTACTTAATTATGAAAGCAAAAATAAAATAATAAAAATATTACTATATGTTACCTGAAGATGTTTTCCGAATGCTGTGGTACCGGCCCGTAGTCGTTGCTAACTAACCTCTTGCTTAGTTCGTCTAAGATGTCAGACAATGGGTCCAGCTCCTAAAAATTAAACATAAAATAATTGAAATCGGTGCTCCAAGTTTCATTGAAAAAAAAAAATTATTCATTATTTCTTATTTTTTTGTTTCATTTGATAGACCATAATATAACATTGTAAGAAGTTGTAAAAACATCTATTATTATTTCCACTCCTATTATTGGAGAATGCCCTCACTATCCTAGAAGAACACTTTCCATAACAAATCACATACAATTAGACTTTAAAGTACCTAATTTTGAAAAGTTGAACAACTCACTCATCATCATCATCATCACAACTCATACAGGATTGAAAACCAGGCTGAGCGAAAACAAGTAAGAAGGAACTACCTGTATCCTTGGTGCAGGCAACTTCGGCAGACTATCAGCTAGTAACGCATGCAGCGTCGCCAGTTGCTTGCCCAAATCCACGTGTGGCGCCCACTCGGGGTCGGCCTCCACCGCCTCGCCCCTGGAGCCCTCCGAGCCGGCGACGGAGCCCTGCGACGCGGACGAGTTGCGGTTGCTGCCCTCTTGTGGCTGTTGGGTTGGTTGCTGGGTTGGCTGCTCTTGCGGGCGCGTCTGTAACGTTGAAGTAGAAAATATTGTAGAAAAGTGAGATAGGAGAGCGTTAGTTTCAAAGTGTTATATTAGCTGTGGTAGTAAGGTAAGATGCGTTTTAAATCCTTTTTAGGGTGCTTGTTTCTTTATTGTTTAATCAATCCGGAACGGCACAAAAATTTGTATAGATAATTGATGTTTGCTTTTCTGCTTTACCAGAGTCGGAGAATATTTAATTACATTTTTTTAACTTCTGGAACCTGCCTTTTAATTTGAGCTTTATCCAAACTAATGGTCTGTAGACATTCTAATTTGGGGTAATAGGATGACTTGACAAGAGAGTGTAATAAAAATATATAGTAAAAACAATATTTGTTTTAGAAGGTTAGCGTAAGACATGGCCATTTGTTGGTAGTAATCGTTACTTGGTCGTTTTATCACTGTTTATTTCGCTACATTTCCCATTTTACATATTAAAAATGTTATTAGTACACTAAATGTCACCGAGATAGCTCTAAGGTAAAATAAATATTTTCGTAAAAATAGTAAACCAAATCTCACCGAGATAGCTCTGAGGAAGCCCTTCATGTTGGGTGCCTCCTGCTCCAGGAAGTCGTTGAGGAACTCCATGAAGGCCTCCTTGCCCTGGAAGCGCGTGAAGTTGGCGAGCGTCTGTAGCGTCTTCGCCACCAACGTCAGGTTGCGCGCGGCGCGCTCGTTGGGGTACTCTGCATCGAATACATGTATAATATAAGTATTGTATTTTTATTTCAAGCTAAAAAAGTCCTAATACCCATTTGCTTGTTTCTAACTCTAAAAATTTACATAGAAATCCTAACCTTTTGGATAGTGGCACCCAGTGTTCGACAGGACCCAGTGATTGACATTTTTTCCTTTAATTATTAAAAACTGGTTGTCGCCCGCGACTTCGTTGGCGAAGACTACACTATCCCACAGGAACCTGTTACCGGGATAAAAAGTATCCAGTCATGGTCTGTCTATGTGCAAAGTTTCATCCAAATCCGTTCAGCCATTTCCACGTGATGCGCGGTCAAATAAACAGACAAACAGATAAACAGATAAACAGACAAACAGACAAAAATTCTAAAAAACTGTTGGAACGTGTTCTGTTATCGATTCTAAGTATCCCCAGCCAACTTTTTTTCGAATATCTTCCATGAACAGACTTTCGACCCTCTTTAGTTTTATTATATGTATAGATAGGAACAATTGAATACTGACCACTCCTGCCTCCTAGCTGGCGTCCCGTAAAATTGCATTAACAAACAATGTTATTGTTTGGCAACCTAAAATGTGTCCAACACTGGTCTTAAAGTGTCGATCACGGACGCCACTACCCACTGATTTTCCAGAAAAAAACTTGGACTCACTTACAGCGATTATTTACATATAATTTTACGCAAATATTGTTGCGAACAAATTACAATTTTAAAAAAGACAAAGTGTTGAAAAAATTCGACGAGCGAGATTCGAACCCGCACCTCATGACATGTCGCGTCAGGTGCACTGCCAAATATGCTATCGTGGCTCAATCAATCAATCAATTTCAGCGAGTTGGATTGAGCCACGATAGCATAGTTGGCAGTGCACCTGATGTTTAGTTTCGCCTAATAGGAAGCTGCCACTGCAGTCCAAGGACGCTTGCAACACATAACTGACCAGTAAGAATATAATTACACACGCGTGCTCATCAACTCACCACAAACTGTCAAATTTGCTCAATGGACTTTGAACTTTAGTACTAAGTTACATGGTCGAAAATGTATTGAAGAAATTTGACAGTTTTGGAAAGATTTATGGTCCTTACCTATGAAATTGACGTTTTTTTCTCACTTATTAATAGGTGTATTACCTACTTCTAAAATTCAATACCGGTTGTTAATATTATTATACACCTTTAATTAGGACTATGTTACTTAGGCTTCAGTAATAACAATGATTATTCATTTTGTGTCTTTATCGCCCAATATTTTTTTTAATTGACTCTTTTTTTGTTCGCGGAATTCACCTTTTGTTTCATTGTAGCTTTGAAGGGACTTGATTTTTTTCTTTTTAATGTCTGCTATATTTAGCTAGTGAAACAAACACACTACTCTACAATTTTTATAGTGTTAACATAAATAGATGCTAAGAAAATTAAAAAAACAAAACGTTCATACCTATTAAACGCCTACCCGACACAGCCAGGAATCGAAAATTAGCACTTAAAAATAAAAAAGGAAAATTTACTATAGAGTTGTGTTATCAAATTTGTGGTATTTCATCTGTAAAGATGAATCTACATGGCCATCGATTGCAATGACCGTTGGATAAATGGCACTCTGTGCAATAAAAGCATTAAAAAAAATTAAAAAGCAGTGACAAAATTCAGCGCTTAGGTCAGCCTTCCCGGTAGCATAGCGGTCAGTGCAGCCGCCCGTATTGCGAAAGACCCAGGTTCGATTCCTGGCTGGGTCAGGTAGGCGTTTAATTTTTTCACTGTATTTTATAAGTATTTATTCAGCTTCAGTGCAGCAATTAGCACTTAAAAATAAAAAAAAGTAAAGTATTGGATTGTGATGTGCTGGCGTCTGTACTAGTAATAACACGTCAAATTCTGAAAGGCACTTGCCGCCAAGTGACTTTTACCTACAATTATGGGTAAAATGGTCAGAAATAATGGCAATAAGCTTACCGTGAGTGATTCCAAAAAGACTCGGCGAAAGTATAGCGGGACACAAGAAACGCAGGAAAATCGAGGCACTGATCAAGTTATCGGAGATGTCTTCCCGCCCCATCGATGTTAACCTGTTGAAGAAAAAGTGTATTCGTTCAGTTGTACAATCTACAAACAAGTATTTTAAGGGGTAGGTACAAAAGCAGTAAATGCAGAGAAATGCTCGATGGCGCAGTGTTTGATGCGCCCGGTCTACGATTACCAAGGTTAAGAAACTTTCGCAAGTGCCGGTCATCGGTGACCAAAAATGTATCATCTCGAGCTCCTGTGTGCTTCGGTAGGCACGTAAAGCAGTTGGTTCTGACTGCATTAGCAGTCGTTAACAACTACCAATCTGCACTGGGCCTGCGAAGTGGTTCATGGCCCGTTCTCCCAATTCACCCATAGAAAAGGCTCGTGCCCCAGCAGAGAGGACATAAAACGAGCTGGCGACAAACAGTATATTGCATCGCAATCAACAACTCTTTCTTACACACTACACAATATAGTCACGTATGCAAACCTACTGGCAGCCGCCGTGATCTGAATTGGAACGTAGGTTTAGAAGAAAGTGTCCTTCGAGAAGGAAACAAGAGAGCATCGAGGGTAGAACGTCACGCCGCCGCCACGATAAGGACTTGATGTATTCGTAGCGAGAGCCATCTTACAAGAAATTGAATTGAATTGAATTGAGGTATTTTAATGTCTAAAAAAGAATAAAAGTATAATTGTTTGATAAACCCCCTTTTATTTAAGTAAAGCCCCTAAGGCTTTACAGTACGGTACGGTACTGCTAACAATTGAAGATCTCGTTGTACTCGCCACGTGTCCACGAGTGCACGCCGCCCGCCCGCGGCGGGTCCACCTCGCACTCTGATCAACAACCTAATGCCTAGCATGGCGCACTCCTTGGCTCACTACAAAACAAACAGTTGTAACTAATATATACTAGTGGTCGCCCAGTGGTCGAAATTCGACCGTAATTTTATTAAGGCTGCACTTATCCTAAGCATTGAAAAATTAAAAAGATAGAATGTAAGTTTGGATTGACATTGACAGATTTCGGTCGTTCCTTTTCCATTTTTAAAATTTTTGAAAAGAGGATATATATGCGTGTGTCAAATACATGGTAGTGTGTGTAATGTTTGTTTTATTGATTTAATGTATTTTTTAGGCAAAGTGTAAAAAAAATATTAACATTCTTCAATCCTTCTCTATATAAACTATAAGTGTGCGAAATTTCATACTCCTCCGTCCGCGCAATTTTCTTAAAAAGGGGTAGGTACAAAGTTTTTGCTTCACGTATTAATATATAGATTTAGCTCTCGCGGAAGAAGAGAAGTAATCCCTCAGTGGGGGTGGAAATGCTGGCGCGGAAGCTTGCCAGGCCAGTGACACGGCGTCTCTTAACGCCGCCTGCTGCCGCCCGCAGCGGGTCCACCTCGCGCTATGATCAACCAACCTCATATACCTAGCACGGCAAAGCTGTCATGGAAGGCCATGGCTCGCTAGAGAACACTTGTCTTTAATTAATATCTACCTTTCGCGGAATATAGCGAAGCAGTGGGGGTGGAAAGGCGGGCGCCGAGCCAGCGACACGGTGTCT